>APFE031666899.1:54664-109094 GCA_000404065.3 Pinus taeda
ACATAACGTGATAACAATATATGCACATGGACCATATTTAATGTATGGTTATTATAACATCATTGAGTATAATTAAAAAAAAAAAAAATGGTTGTTCTAACGACATGCCAGATATGTGTGTGGGGGGTATAATTTGTTATAAATAACCATGTGCATATTTCGGTAGCCCATGGAATTGACTGTTAGTCCACCAAATGATATATGAAAAATATTGCCATTGTGACCAGGGCTATTGTAGACATATAAGGGCTATTGTAGACATATTTGTAGATATGAGAGTTTTTGAACTTGGTTTTTAAGTCTTTGAGTGGTGACATTTTAATAGTATAGAGAGTGTTTAAGCTCAGTTTTTGAGCTTGTGTATTATTTGTAAACTGTTGGAAATATTGAGAAGGAGGTGAATCAATATTTCTTTTCAATTGTTATTTTTATCAGTGAAATCATTTATATTTAAAACATAGAAATGAATAGCATGAATAAATGCTTTTATTAATATAATCTTTGCAATAAATCAAGTACAATGTAGATAGGACTTCAACCAGTTGCCAAGCACCAACTTGGACTTTTGTGAAGCTCCAACCTCCAGAGCACCAACCATGTCTTGTCAAGGCACCATCCTTGGATTTAGGAGCACAAACTCCCAGTACATTAATCCTTCCAATTCTAAGGCACCAACCCCAAGGGCTCCAACCCTCTTCTATATATTGTTTGGATATGTTTGGTAGTAATTCTCTACTCCCAACCCTGGTGGACCTATGACTTACTTCTGTCCTCCTACTTCTTCCACGTCTGCCAGACCTTCGGCTTCCTCTGTTTCTTATAGTTCGCCAGCCTATAAACTTTCCTTGTTCTCTGTTATATATGCCTGATACGCCTGACCTTTGGCTTCCTTTTTGCTCACTTGATCTTCGGCTTCCTCTACGCTCGCTCTATGGCTTCCTCTATCTCTTCAAGTTCACCAATACTCAAAGGACATGTTAATTAGGAAGAGAGGTCGAATTACAAAAGTGTTGCATATTAAAACTATATCAGAGAGGCCCTTTTTAATATTAATACAATAGACTCAATATTAATGGAGAATTCCATAGGAGAGGCTATACCAATAGGGAGGTCCCACATGCCACGTCACTACCTCAATTCGCAATCTTAACTTTCGGAAACTCCCGGAGTCACAACCCTTTGGCTTCATGATATAACATTGTTGATGCCCCTATTTTCGATGGATGCAATATTCCACTAAGCTTATTTTGATAACTCAATTAGGTCCACAACTTATATCGCAATCGGCGGTCGGGTTCACAACACTTATTGCAATCGGCAGTCTGGTGGTGTCAACCCTTTTGAACTTTGCGATTCGACACATGAAATATTTAGTTAATCCATGCTATAATGGTGTAGAGGTTCCGCAATGCTATCGCAATCGCAGTTTTCAAGTGGCATTCCTATGTGATACATAACTTCCAATGTGGATGTGATATACTACTAATTCATGTTATAATGGTGTAGCGGGTTCACAATAATATTGCAATCGCAGTTATTAATGTGACATCCATTTATGAATTTTGATATGCAAGTTTCAATGAGCGAAGAGATATTGCATTAGGGATGTTACCATAAATTGTTCGGGTCCATGTATTATGTCGCAATTGGGGATTTCAATGTAACAACAACTTCCATACTTGTGACGCAATGGATGCGATATTGTATAGTGATGTTGCCATAACATGTTTTGGTTCCACGGTACATATCGCATTGGGGGTTTTGGGTAGTGGCACATAATAGAACCCGTCGATATGATTTTTGTCGATATTATATACTGTCGAAAGGTTCCCATGATTTATTTCTTCTACTCTGATAGCTCCCATGATTTATTTCTTTTGTTGCGATAGATCTGCTTTGTCTTGTCTCGTCACTCCTGTGGTTTCTCTTTATTCCTATGACTTCTGATACTACTCTGATAGCTCTTCTTTGATCTGGTATTCTCTGCTCTAATAGCTCTACTCTGATAGCTCCTATGACTTCTGATATTCTCTGCTCTGATATTCTGCAATACTCCTCTGATATTTCTCCGATATTTCATGTTAATTCCTCCATTAACATTGTTTATGCACGTCCACCAATGTGTTCCTCTTTGCTTCTTGTGGCTTCGAATGACCTCTTCCAATGGCTTCCCTAATGGCTTTACTCCTTGGCTTCTTGCTCCTGTTTCTTCATGGATCTACTATGCTTCTCATTGGCTTCATATCATCATTTAGTATCCTAGAATATTGTCATATTGACATTAATGACAATCTAGATCAACAATCTCCCCCTTTGCCATTGATGGCAATATTTTTCTTCTCTCCCCCTTTGACATCAGTGGCAAAAGAGTATACAAGGACTCCCCTTTTGGAACTTCTCCCCCTATTATGCAACATCTTTATGAATCAACTTAAAATGATGCTAAAGAAATAACCCCCATCTTTTGATGAAGATGTTCAAATGCTTCTCGATGAAGAGGTTTTGTGAAAATATCAGCTATCTTCTCCTTAGTATTGATATATTCCAAGATGATGTTTTGTTCAGCTACTTGTTCACAAAGGAAATGATACTTGATTGGTGTCTGTTTGATCTTTGAGTGCATCACTGGATTTTTGCTAAGGCTGATAGCACTTGTGTTATCACAATAGACGGTGATTGGTTGATTTGTACGTATGTTGACATCTTTCAGAGCTTCCTTAATCCATAATATTTGAGTACAACAATCTGCAGCAGCTATATACTCGGCTTCAGCTGTAGATAGTAATATGGATGTCTATTTTTTGTTGAGCCAATATACTAGACAATCTCCCAGGAAGAATGCATTTCCACTAGTACTTTTTCGATCATCGACACTTACAGCCCAATCGACATCGGTGTATGCAATCATAGTAAGAGTTGAGATCTTAGGGTACCAAAGACCCAAATCAGGAGTTCCTTTCAAGTATCTGAGAATTCTTTTTACAACCAACAAATGGGATTGTTTAGGAGCTTATTGAAATCTTCCCACCATTCCTACTGCTTGCATAATGTCGGGTCTCATAGCAGTTCAGTATAGAAGGGCTCCAATTGTTGACCTGTAATGAGTTGCATCCACCGAAGGGGAGTCATCATCTTTGCTTAATTTTCAATCTGTGGTCATAAGTGTGCTCATGGGTGCACAGTCTTCCATTCCATATCTTTTAAGCATGTCTTTAAGATATTTGGCTTGAGATAAGAACATTCATGTCGTGGTTTGATATACTTGTAATCCAAGGAAGATAACTCTCCTATCATCAACATCTCAAACTCTTTTGACATATTTTGAGCAAACTCATGGTTCATCTCATCATTATTACTAGCAAAATTAGATCATCAACATAGACAAGTGTGACTAGTAACTTATCCTCATCCGTATTTATGTAGAGATTACTTCCTGCCACCCCCTTCTTGAAGCCTTGTTGTTGTAGATAGTGATCCAATCTTGCGTACCAAGCTCTAGGAGCTTGTTCCAACCCATATAATGCCTTTTTCAACTTACAAGCAAAGTCTTTTACTACTGCTACATTAAACCCTTCTTGCTGCTCCATGTAGACTTCTTCCTTGAGTTCCCCATTCAGAAATGTTGATTTTACGTCCATTTGATAGATTTTAAATCCTTCTGAGCAAGAAAATGCCAATAACATCCTAAGAGCTTCCACACGAGCTACTGGTGCAAAGGTTTCTTCAAAGTCAATTCCTTCAATTTGTGAATAGCCTTTATAAACAAGCCTTGCCTTGTTTCTGATGATTTGTCCATCTTCATTCATTTTGTTTT
Source organism: Pinus taeda (assembly GCA_000404065.3). NCBI lineage: Eukaryota > Viridiplantae > Streptophyta > Pinopsida > Pinales > Pinaceae > Pinus > Pinus taeda. The sequence continues at coordinate 58,479 of APFE031666899.1, forward strand.
TGAACACCCACTTGATTCCAATTATATTTTTGTCCTTTGGACGAGGTACCAGCTCCCATGTCTCATTCTTCTCGATTTGAGACATTTCTTTTTCCATGGCTTTTACCCAATGAAGATCCTTACTTGCTTGAGTAAAAGTTTATGGTTCTATCATGGATAGAAGAGCAACATCATTTTTCTTTGGTGTACTTGTCATCCTTCTTCAGGTTTGCATCCCTTCATCTATATTGCCAATAATCTTCTCTTCTGGGTGATGTTTTTGGAGAAACTTCACCTTTGAAGGGGTTTGAGATGGTTCTTTTTCCTTGTGTTTTTCTTGATCTTTTTCTTCTTTTTCAGGTTCTTCTTCAATGAGAGGGTCAACTTCATGTTCTTCAATTTCTTTTTCTGGAAGGTATTCATCAGTCTTCACATCAATTTTTTCCACTATTTTCTGTAGTCTATTATTGTAGCACTTGTAGGCTTTTCTCCTTGTAGAATGTCCGAGGAATATCCCTTCGTCAACCCGCGAATCAAATTTTCCTGGTGAGTCATCATTGATTTTTATGAAGCACTTGCTTCCAAAAATCTTGAAGTATTTTACTAAAGCAGGTCTTCCTTTCCATAATCCATAAGGAGTCTTCTCATTATTTGGTCTTAGTTGAGTTCGATTCAAGGTATAGACAGTTGTCCTGACTGCTTCTCTCCATAATTTTGGTTGCAAGTTAGCTATTATTAACATTGTTCTTGCCATTTTTTGAACTATTCGGTTTCTTCTTTCAACTACCCCATTTTTCTTGGGTGTTCTGATAGCAAAGAGTTCTCTTTCAATTCCATGTACTTTACAGAATTCATCAAATTCTTTTTATGAGAATTCTCCCCCTCTATCTATTATGAAACATTTAATCTTAGTCCTTTTCATTTTCTACAAGAGCTTTAAGATTCTTAAAACACTCAAATGCTTCAGATTTATAGTCCACATCATTCTAGTATAGTCATCAACAAATAAAGCAAAGTACCTTTCTCCTTGGAGTGTCGGAGTTCTAGTTGGTCCACATAAATCAACATGGATGATCTCCAAAGGCTTTGATGTAGAAAACTCATTGGTCTTATGGTTGGTTCTAGTTTGCTTTCCATGTTGACATGGACCACATACTCCTTGATTTGGCTTGAATAACTTTGGTATGTCTCGTATTGCATTAATCTTGTTGATATTGATCAAGTTATCGAATCTTGTATGTCCAAGTCACTTGTGCCACAGCCAACTTTCATCTGTTTGACTTAAGTAACATTTATCTTCTTGAATTTTGTTCAGAATGTAGATGTTGTCTAGTGTACTAACCCCTTTCGCTACAAGTTCCCTTGAGGAAGAGTTCCTTATTTCATAGTCTTTAATGCTAAAGACAACATTATGTCCTTGATCACAGATTTGGCTAACACTCAGGAGATTGTGTTTGAGCTCGTTTACTAGCAAAGCATTTTGAGTCTTTCCTTTTCCATTAATAAGGGTAATAGTTCATTTTCTAGCAATTTTGGCAGATCCATTTCCAAAGGATACATTTCCTTCCTTTTTGTTCAATGAGACAAACTTCCTTTTGTACCCTGTCATGTGTTTGGAACACCCACTATCCACAAACCAGTGATTTTCATCACTGTGAGCACATAGAGCTAGGCCACATTTATCTGTGTTGGGATTCTCATTTTTTGCTTTTCTTCTTTTGAGGGGGCAATTTTGTTCATTGTGTCCATTATCGTTACATAATGAGCAAATCGGATCAAATTTGGGTAAGGGATAAAAAGAGTTGTAAGTCTTGATTTGTCCTTGCCCTTTGGGACCATATGGTTTGTTTGTTTGATCCTTCAATTTTGGTGTTTCATTCTTATGGGCCGTGCAATGTCTAGCTTGATGACCAAAATTTTTACAATAAAAACAATGCCAAAAAAGGATAGTTGTGTACATGTTGTAATAGCCATGATTTGAATCAACATTCTTCCTTGGAGTTACTCTCTCTTCATTCTTTGGATTTGAGATGGGCCTTTGATGAAATAATGTTTTGTACCTATTGTAATAGCCATGATTTGAATCAACGTTCTTCCTTGGAGTTACTCTCTCTTCATTATTTGGATTTGAGATGGGCCTTTTATGAAATAATCTTTCTTCTTTTAGGTTTCTGGAAAGTACGTCGGCATAGCTTTTCGCATTATTCTTAGTACTTGATTGTTCTCCTTTAAAACCTATCCCAGATTTGTCATGTTTAGGTTTTTTATTATTTAGCATAGTGTGAAGTATTTGAGATCTTTCCCTACCCTTTTATAATTGCTCCAATTCCTTCCCCAGAGATACTATTTCGACTTCACGTTCTTCACAAACTTCTTCTTTTTCTTTTAGTATTTTCCAAGAGATCTTCCCTTCTTTTTGTTTCCTCGTTTTCTACCTTGAGAGAGATGATTTTATTTCATAATTTATCATTTTCTTCAATGGCACTCATTAACAATTCATCTACATTTCCTTCTAGCCATGAATCATCATCATTTGTGAATGCCATGAATAATACTTCTTGGCTTCCATCATGGCCATTTTCTTCATCTGATTCTTCATTACCTCCTTTGCAGTGAGGGAACTGATTAGTTGATTTCTTTTTTATGACTACAAATTCATCTTCATCAGACTCATCTTGCTTAGAGAAGAAATTCTTCTTATTGAACCCTTTCTTTTTGTATACCATCCTTTTATATTTTTCCTCACCATCACTATCATGCTTATGAAGACATTTTGTAGCAAAATGACCTATTTTTCCACATTTGAAACAAATAAGGGGGTACTTACCTTTTAACTTAGATCCTTTCTTTAGTCTTCGTACAAATTGCACCAATTCGGATTCAACATTGGAATCATCACTACTAGTATTCCATTCTTTCCCCTTTTTTTATTTTGAGGCCTTGAATGTTGCATCTTTGGAACTTGGGCATCCTTTTCTCATCTCATAGACAATGAGGATTCCATGAAGTTCATCCATCTTGAGAGTATTTAGATCCTTCATTTCTTCTATAGCACTTAATTTGGAGTCAAATCTGTCTAGGAAAGATCTTAAGACCTTTTGAACAATAGTGCTTTCTTCAATGTTTTCTTCCAATCCTTTAAGAGAGTTGACCATTTCAGCTACTCAAAGAAATTATGATGCAATATCTTCTTCATCATCCATTTTCAGACTTTCAAATTGCCTTCTATGAGTTTGAAGCTTTGCCCTCTTAACTTTGGAGTCCCCATTGTATAAGCTAATTAGCTTATCCCATACTTCTTTGGCCGAGTTACAATTCATGACTTTTGTAAATTCAAAATTAGTGATTCCACTAGTGATGGAGTTTAAGGCTTTTGCATTTGCAATGTAAGATTTCCTTTCATCTTGATCTATTGGAAGAGTGGAAGGAGTTGTGTACTCATTTAAAACCGAATGCCAAACTTCAGGTCCAAGGGACATTAAGTAGTAGGAAATTATTTTTTTCCAAAAACCAAAATTTGTGCCATCGAACAGAGGAGGTCTTCCTGACACTTCTTGATTTATCATCATGACTAAGAATCCTTCTTCTAATTGTTAGGCTGATATGAAGAAACCCACTCTGATACTAATTGTTGGAAATACTAAGAGGGGGGGTGAATCAGTATTTCTTCTCAATTGTTATTTTTATCAGTGAAATCATTTATATTTAGAAAACAAAAATGAATAACAGGAATAAATGATTTTATTAATATAATATTTGCATTAAATCAAATACAATGTATATAGGACTTCAACCAGTTGCCAAGCACCAACTTGGACTTTTGTGAAGCTCCAACCTCCAGAGCATGAACCTTGTCTTGTCAAGGCACCAACCTTGGATTTAGGAGCACCAACTCCCAGGACACCAATCCTTCCAGTTCTGAGGCACCAACCCCAAGGGCTCCATCCCTCTACAATATATTGTCTGGATATTTTTGGTAGTAATTCTCTGCTCCCAACCCTATTGAACCTACAACTTACTTCTGTCCTCCTGCTTCTTCCACGTTCACTAGACCTTCGGCTTACTTTGTTTCTTATAGCTTGTCAACCTATAAACTTTCCTTGTTCTATGTTATATATGCCCAATACGCTTGACCTTTGGCTTCCTTTTTGCTTGCTTGATCTTAGGCTTCCTCTGCGCTCGCTCTACGGCTTCCTTTGTCTCTTCGAGTTCACCAATACTCAAAGGAAACGTTAATTCGAAAGAGAGACCGAATTACAAAAGAGTTCCATATTAAAACTATATCAGAGATGCCCTTTTTAATATTTATAAAATAGACTCAATATTTACGGAGGATTTCATAGGAGAGGCTATACCAAAAGGGAGGTCCCACCTACCATATCACTACCTCAATTCACAATCGCAACTTTCTGTTGGAATTATGACACAGATTTGGCACTATGACACAGGTGTGTTGTCCTTGATGGCAACTCACTCAGACAACCAATCAAAGTTCAAACTCACAAAATGAAGAAAAGAGAGGTATACGTAGGTTCCCCACTAACCAAGCCGCGTGTACACGTGGGTTAGCAGACCAAAAGGAGCGTATAACATACACATGCACTTTCACGGAAGGAAAGGCGCGTACATTTTGGAAAACTAAGTTTTGGTCCGTGGTATTTGGTCCATGGTATTTTGATCCATGGTATTGGTCCAAGGTATTGCTCCTAAGTAGTTTTTGGTCCATGGTATTGAGTAAGGCCTAAGGCTATAAAAGGAGGAGAAGATCATTAAGAAAATGCACTCAAGTATTGAATATCTGATGAAGAGCAAGATCTAGTATACAGGTTATTGGGTTATGGTGCATAGCTAGATCTGAACCAAGGATGAACCTTAGCACTTGATAAAGGATAAGATCTAATGATGGGTCAAGATCTTAAGGCTTGAAGTGAAGTATCTTTATGAGATTTGATCATTTATCTGAATAACTAGTGCATGTTGTAGTCTATAAATATGATGATCTAGGTATAGCTGAAGTCTGGAATTGTTGTAAAGTTTAAATCGTCATTTACATATCTGCACGCAGGTTCACTTTAGAAAAGGCGCATATACACGCTAGTTCTGCATATCAAAACAATGTATACATCTTAAATTTGATTTGCAGATCTCTGCGCAGGTCCGTCTTGAGAAAAGTGTGTATGCACTCAGGTTCGACACATTGAAGTAGTGTATAACTCATAAAATATGTTTTAGTTGCTTCTGTTTGTTGTCACAGTGTTCTGGGTTTTGGTTACTGTATTCTGAAAGATCAGATTGAAGGGTTGTCAAAGTGATTGGTTGATTCAGTTGTGGTTGGTGCAAATGAGATTGGTTGATTTGATGATTGAATGATGATATTGATGGATCCAGTCTAAAAATTTATGAAACCTGGTCCCTAGAAGAAAAAAGAAGGTTGTAGCCTTTTGTAGGCCGACACCTACTTACTAGTAAACATATCAGCTAGTACAATAGCTAGGGGGTTGTAGCTCCCTTCCAGGAGAAGCTGGAGAACGAAAGAAGGTTGTAGCCTTTTGCGGGTAGAAGCCTGCGTACTGGTATAAGACTGCACCAGTACAAAAACTGCAAAAAGAAGCTTCTAATTTAAAAGAAGATAGAGACAATTGTAGCAAGTGGTTTTCACCCACATTGGGTTTCCACCTTATATCTTGTGTTCATGTGTGTGACTATCTGTTCTATTTTTTACCGCACCTAGTTACTGTTTATATGGTTCTGATGCATTGATTAAAGATCAACATATGATGAATTAACTAAATCATAAGTTTGCAGAATATACGCTAGTTGCCTTAAACATAGTTGTGTATACACGCGAGTTCCATTAACTGAAGTAGTGTATATGAATCTGATTATGGAAATGAAAAATAATTGACTTGCTAATACTGATTCACCCCCCTCTCAGTATTATTTCCAACAATTGGTATCAGAGCAGGTCCTTCAGAAGAAGCTTAATCGCTTGAAGGAAGATCCATCATCATGAGAAACCACGAAAGAGAGGGATCTATCAGACCACCAATATTTGATGGGATCAACTTCATTTATTGGAAGGTAAGAACCACAACCTATCTTCAATCTCTTGGAACAAATGTCTAGGAAATCGTAGAAGGAGGATATACATTTCCATCAGCAATTCCTACTTATGCGGTAGGTAAAAATCAATATGACACCAATGCCAAAGCTGACAATACATTATTGGGGAGTCTGTCACAATACTTATAAATGATATTGTTGATTGCATGAAGAATTTGGGTGAAGAGATAAAAGAAGTTACTTTAGTTGAAAAGGTTTTAAGATCCTTGTCTACTAAGTTTGAATCAAAAGTATCTACCATAGATGAAAAGCAAGATCTTCAGACTATTACTATGACACAGCTACACAAAATCTTAACTGCTTTCAAAATGAGAAAAGGAGGTCCATCAGATATGAGAGAAGCCACATTTAAAGCTTCAGAAAGAGAAGAACTCAATGAATTAAGACATATTTCAGAAGGAGAGGAAGAAGCAAACTTTGTCAAGAACCTTCAACAGGGTTCCGGAAGATTCAGAGGTAAACTATGTTTCAAATGTTTTTCTTTTGGAAGAGTCGATCATTATGCTGCCAAATGTCCTCATAAAGATAAGCTTGAGAAAGGTAAGGAATCAGCTAAATGGAATAGAAAACAAAGTGTAAGTAAGAAAAGCTACTATACGCATGAAGATAGCGATGGTTTATCAATTAGTGATGAAGATGAAAATAGTAATGACTATAGACTTCTGATGGTTTTTGAAGATGATGATTTCTTAGATGCTTTAGATGAAGATGACCTTTATGAAGAAATATCTAAACTCAAAATATGTTTAGAAGAAAAGAATATGATTATAGATACTTTGACATTCGAACTTGCAGAAATAGAAAAACACAATGAAAAACTAGAATGTGAAATTGTGGGTCTAAGAAAGGATATTGAGAAAACAAAATCTCTCAATCTTAGATTTTCTAAAGGATCAAAAACATTAAATGAAATGATAAAAGTGCAGTGTTCTCCTCTGATAAAGACAGGTCTTGGATATACTGAAGAAGCATCTCAAGCCCAGAAGCCATTAACCTCCACTAAAAGCTATCTTAATGCAGCAAAGAGCAATGAACAGTTTGAAAATCGTCAATAAAGGCATAAAGCAGATCACCAAGTAAATCAGACTCAATTTACTTCAAGGATGAATATAAGCTACAACCAATCTCAGGTAAATCATACTCAATCTGCTTCAAGAATGAATATCAATAGAAACTACAATCACCATGTCAGTATATTAGATAATCACGAGAACTTCTTTAATGTTTAGTGTTTTTCATGTCATAACTTTGGACACAAAGCTGCTCAATGTGTCGCTTACAAGACCATCATGACTAGAGAAGCATGAAATCAAAGGAATGTAACAGGGATCATGAAATAGACCTACAATAAATTTTCTCATCTTGAAAATGAAATAGAATGCTCTATCTGCAACAACTTCGACCATGAAGAATCTGAATGCAGGAATAAATTTCGACAAACATCTTAGAAGGAGCAAACTTCACTAAGTCCCAAAATATGGAGAAAGAAAGAACCGCAAACAAAAAAATGTGGTATAGCCTTGTATGCAGAAGGATAAGAAAATCAACATTACATCGACAGTGGATGCTCAAAACACATGACAGGTGACAAAGAAAAACTTCAATCATATAATGTCTTAGAAAATGAAAAGAAGGAATCATTTGGAAATGACACTCCTGCTGTCATAAAAGGTAAAGGTTTTGTTATCTTAAAAGAAGAAGTTAAATCTGGGTATGTTATGTATATTGATGGTCTAAAGCATAACCTATTGAGTGTCAATCAAATGTGTGATCAAGGAAATGAAGTAGTATTTCGATCAAATGGAAGTGTTGTTTGTGAGCTTGATACAGGAGAAACCGTGATCAAAGGTATAAGAACTCCAAACAACTTATACACACTCAAGGGAGGACAACAACAGTGCTATCTAAGAAAAAATGATGAACACTGGCTATGGCACAGAAGATTAGGGCATCTAAGCTTCTCTCAAATAAGAAAAGCATGCAGATTCCAAGTTGTTCGTGATCTTCCTGATATCAACATCCCAGAAAATACAATATGCAAATCATGTCAATTTGGTAAGCAAACCAGAGCGAACTTCCCTGAAAAGGAAGGATTAGCTAGTAACCCTCTTGAACTTGTTCATATTGATTTATGTGGACCATCAAGGAAAAATTCACCTCGTGGAAAAGAATACTTTATATTGTTCATTGATGACTTTTCTAGAATGTGTTGGATAGGACTTCTAAAGCATAAAGATGAAGCAATTGACAAATTCAAAGCCTTCAAAGCCATGGTTGAAATGAATCAGATCGCAAAATCAAATCCCTCAGATCTGATCGAGGAGGGGAATTTACCTCGGATGAATTCTTTGACTTTTGTGAATAACGTGGAATAAAAAGGCAATTCTCCACTGCAAGGACTCCTCAGCAAAATAAAGTGGTAGAAAGGATGAACAGAACTGTTCAACAAATGGCTCGTGCTATGCTAGATGAGTCTATAACTCCTACAACCTTCTGGGGTGAAGCTACATTCGTTGTTGTCACTATTCTCAACCAAGCAAATGTTCGGGTAAATAGCACTCAAACTCCACATGAAATTTGGCATGGTAAGACTCCTACTGTAAAATACTTCAAAGTTTTTGGAAGAAAATGTTACATCAAAAGGACTGATGAAAAACTTGGTAAGTTTGAACCCAGAGCAGATGAAGGCATTCTCCTTGGTTACTCTTCTCGAAGTGAAGGATATAAATGTTATAATAAAATACTTGGGAAATTATTGAAAGTATTGATGTTGTGGTTGATGAAGCATGCAAAAATCCAAAGAAAGTAAAAACTGAAGAATATGAGGATTATCCACCCACATCAAATCAGACTAATTTTGAAGAAGACACCAATGAAGCACTGGAAGAATATAGATAACGGCAGAAGAAAAGACTCCATCTAGGTATGTTCAGAAAAATCATCCAGAGACTCAAATTTTGGGACAGAAAGAGGCAGGTGTGTAGACAAGAAGAACTATTACAGAATCTTCAAGCTATCTAGCATTGCTTTCCTCCACCGAACCTCAAAATGTAAAGGAAGCATGTAAATATGAATGTTGGGTCAAGGCCATGAATGAAGAACTTAAGCAAATTGAAAAGAATAATACTTGGGAATTAGTTCCTAGACCTCATGATAAGAATATCATAGGAACTAAATGGATATTCAAAAACAAGCTGAATGAAAATGGAGAAGTTATTAGAAACAAGGCCAGACTTGTTTGTAAAGGATATGATCAACAAGAAGGTATATATTTTGAAGAAACTTTTGCACCTGTTGCTAGACCTGAAGCCATAAGTATGTTCCTTGCTCTTTCTAGTTTAAGAAATTCAAAGTATACCAAATGGATGTAAAATATGCCTTTCTTAATGGAGACTTAGATGAAGAAGTCTATATTGAGCAACCAGACGGCTTCATTCTTAGAAATGACGCAAAACTTGTACGCAGACTCAGAAAAGCTCTCTATGGTCTAAAACAAGCTCCAAGTGCCTAGTATTACCATCTTGACAAATATCTCCATCAACAAGGTTTTTCAAAAGGATCAATTGATAGAAATATATATACAAAGATTGAAAATAATAAATTGCTAATACTTGTTGTGTATGTTGGTGATATCATTTTTGGTAGCAATGAAGAAGCCATGAGTTGGAATTTTGCTTTGGTAATGTAGCAGGAATTTGAAATGTCCCTACTTGGTGAGCTTACATATTTTCTTGGTCTACAAGTTAAATAAAATAAATATGGTATTTTTCTGTCACAAACCAAATATCTCAAACAGATCTTAAAAAAATATGGCATGGAAGATTCTAAACCAGTCTGTACCCCAATGGTAACAGGATGCAGTCTCAGTTCAAATGATGAGTTAGCAGCAGTACATCAACCAACCTATAGATCCATGATTGGCAGTTTTCTTTATCTAACAGGTACCCAACCAGACATCATGCATGCAGTAGGAATAGCTGGAAGATTCCAAGCAAATCCAAAGGAATCACACCTTCAGGCAATCAAAAGGATTTTCAAATATCTTCAAGGGACAGAGAATTTTTGTTTATGGTATCCTAGAGATACAGATCTTAAACTTCATGCATATACAGATGTAGATTGGGCAGGAAGCGTTGATGACAGAAAAAACACTAGTGATGGTGCATTCTATATGGATTCCAGATTAGTGTCTTGGTTCAGCAAGAAACAAAGTTCAATTGCATTATCTACAGCTGAAGTAGAATATGTGGCTGCTACATCTTGTTGCACACAACTCCTTTAGATGATGCAAACATTGCAAGACATTCAAATCACATGTACTCCACCCATCCCCATTCTATGTAATAATACAAGTGCCATCAGTATTTCAAAGAATCCAGCCATGCATTCCAAGACCAAGCACATACCCATCAAATATCATTTTCTACGTGAACAAGTGCTTGAACAAAAGGTCAAATTGGAGTATGTTCCCTCCAAAGAATAGGTTGCTGATATATTCACCAAACCACTGCCCAGAGAGACATTTGAATATCTCAGACAGAAGTTGGGAGTAGTTGATGCATCATCCTGCTATTAAAACTTATTTTTTCGAAGAAAGGTGGTTATACGCGAGTTTCATGAAGCATAGTCACATACATACGCTGGTTTCTGTGGATACAATCGTGTATATGTTGTTTTGAGAAAAAGCAGTGGTCCAGACTCAGGATGAAAGGGGTTTAGGGGGAGCATATACTTCTAATATTATTGGCATTATCTTAGAAGATCTTGGTACAAATTCACATAGTTGTTTGAGTCAAGTGGAACAGGTTCAGGGGGAGATCATGGTTGTTGATATGCATGTTGATTGACAGATAGTGCTAATGATAGTTGTTGATGACTATCATGGTCTTGTCTCAGATATTTGGTCTTTGTTATATATGTCATGTATATCTTTTAATGTAAAGGTCATGAAATGACCTATTTTGTTACACCACTATCCATGGAATGGATTATGTAATGTTCTTGTTTTGACATGTATAAACAATTGGTATATCCCCACTTGGTTGGGTGGATGAGTCAAACTTGGTATATCCCCACTTGGTTGGGAAATGGATGTATGTATGAGCCATTGGTGATAGGAAGGTCATTTATGATGTATGTATAGAGTCATGTTCTTCTTTTAGAACATCTTTTTGCAGACCTTGCTTATATTCAAGGGGAGCCTAGACTCGATCATGGAGCTCAATCAACACACTTCAGCATATCAGAGAATTCAGCATGTACTTAGGGGGAGCATAACCCTTTGCCCTTGATGACAAAGGGGGAGAGTGACTTGGGGTTGCCATCAAGTCCAAAGGGGGAGATTGTTGGCATTATAACACAGATTTGGCACTATGACACAGGTGTGCTGTCCTTGATCGAAACTCACTCAGACGACAGATCACAGTTCAAACTCACAGAATGAAGAAAAGAGAGGTATACATAGGTTCCCCATTGACCAAGCCACATGTACACGTGGGTTAGCAAACCAAAAGGAGCGTATAACGTACACACACACTTTCACAGAAGGAAAGGCACGTACATGTTGGAAAACTAAGTTTTGGTCCATGGTATTTTGATCCATGGTATTGGTCCAAGGTATCTGGTCCGAAGTGTTGATCCCAGGTATTTGTTCCAAGGTATTGGTCCGAAGTGGTTTTTGGTCCATAGTATTGAGTAAGGCCTAAGACTATAAAAGGAGGAGAAGATCATTAGGCAAATGCACTCAAGTATTGAATATATGATGAAGAGCAAGATCTAGTATACAGGTTATTGGGTTATGGTGCATCGCTAGATATGAACCAAGGATGAACCTTAGCACTTGATAAAGGATAAGATCTAATGATGGGTCAAGATATTAAGGCTTGAAGTGAAGTATCTTTATGAGATTTGATCATTTATCTGAATAACTAGTGCATGTTGTAGTGTGTAAATATGATGATCTGGGTATAACTGAAGTCTAAAATTGTTGTAAAGTTTAAATCATCATTTACAGATCTGTACGTAGGGTCACTTTAGAAAAGGCGCGTTTACACATTGGTTCTACATATCAAAACAGTGTATACATCTTAAATTTGATTTGCAGATCTGTACGCAGGTTCGTCTTGAGAAAAGTGTGTATGCACGCAGGTTCGACACATTGAAGTAGCGTATACCTTATAAAATATGTTTTAGCTACTTCTATTTATTGTTGTAGTGTTCTGGGTTCTGGTTACTGTTTTATAAAAGATCAAACTGAAGGGTTGTCAAAGTGATTGGTTGATTCAGTTGTGGTTAGTGCAAATGAGATTGGTTGATTTGATGATTGAATGATGCTATTGATGGATCCAATGTGAAAATTTATGAAACGTGGTCCCTGGAAGAAAAAAAAGAAGGTTGTAGCCTTATGTAGATCAAAACCTACATACTAGTAAACATATTAACTAGTACAAGAGCTAGGGGGTTGTAGCTCCCTTCTAGGAGAAGCTGGAGAACAAGAGAGGGTTGTAGCCTTCTGCAGGTAGCATCCTATGTACTAGTATAAGACTTCACCAGTACAAAAATTGTAAAAGAAGTTTCTAATTTAAAAGAAGATAGAGACGATTGTAGCAGGTGGTTTTCACCCACATTGGGTTTCCACCTTATATCTTATGTTTATGTGTGTGACTGTCTATTCTATTTTTTACTGCACCTAGTTACTATTTATATGGTTCTGATGAATTGATTAAAGATCAACATATGATGAATTAACTGAATCATAAGTTTTTCCGGATAAACGCTAGTTTCCTTAAACATAGTTGCGTATACACGTGAGTTCCATTAACTGAAGTAGCATATATGAATCTGATTATGGAAATGAAAAATAATTGACTTGCTAATACTGATTCACCCCCCCTCTCAGTATTATTTCCAACACTTTCAGAAACTCCTACAATCGCAACCCTTTGGCTTCACAATATAACATTGTCGATGCCCCTATTTCCGACAGATACGATATGTCAACCCTTTTGAACTTTGTGATTCGACGGATGTGATATTTAGTTAAGCGATGCTATAATGGTGTAGCGGGTCTGCAATGTATCGCAATCGCATTTTTCAAGTGGCATTCCTTTGTGATACATAACTTCCAATGCAGATGCGACATACTATTAAATCATGTTATAATGGTGTAATGGGTTCACAATAATATCGCAATCGCAGTTATTAATGTGACATCCATTTATGAATTGTGATATGAAAGTTTCAATGAGCAGATGCGATATTGCATTAGGGTTGCTACCATAAACTTTTCGGGTCCTTGTATTATGTCTCAATTGGGGATTTCAGTGTAACAACAGCTTCCATACTTGCGACGCAATGGATGCGATATTGTATAGGTTTGTTGCCATAACATGTTTTGGGTCCACAGTACATATCGCATCAGGGTTTTTAGGTAGTGGCACATAATAGAACTCGTCGATATGATTTATGTCGATATTATATATTGTCGAAAGGGTTCCCATGATTTATTTCTTCTGATGCGATAGATCTACATTGTCATGGCTCGTCGCTCCTGTGGTTTCTCTTTATTCCTATGACTTCCGATATTGCTCCAATAGCTCTTCTCTGCTTTGATATTCTTTGCTCGGATAGCTTTGCTCTGATAGCTCCTATGACTTTCGATATTCTTTTCTTTGATATTCTGCAATACTCTTATATGTTAACTCCTCTAATATTTCTCTGATATTTCATGTTAACTCCTCCGTTAAAATTGTTTATGCACCTCAATCGATGTGTTCCTCTTTGCTTCTCGTGGCTTCCAATGACCTCTTCCAATGGTTTCCCTGATGGCTTTGCTCCTTGGCTTCTTGCTCTTGTTTCTTCATGGATCTACTCTGCTTCTCCTTGGCTTCATATCATCATTTAGTATCCTAGAATATTTCCATATTGACATTAATGACAATCTAGATCAACGTAAACAAAGCGAGAGGGAGTTTGATTTTGTAGAAACCAAAGGATTTTTTTGTAACACATCCCCTTACATAACCAAGGGTGATCACTATGTTAACCTGAGACTTCAATGAGGGGTTAAGAGATCGATTTACTTATTTATTATTTATTTTCATTCATTGAGAATTCTTAAAGCTGAAAATACTCTAAAATTTGAAGAAAATGTATAGTTTCATATATATGAGATGTATAATTTCATATTGAAGCCATTCTAGATTATTTTTTTTGTCATAGAAAATAGTATTTAAATTCAATTTCGTATACGAATGTCGCTACTACATCTAGAACAAGGCTTCCCTATCTTGCCAACACTCTCTAGCTATATATTAAAAAGCTAGAGTAATTAATCAATAAAAGTGCATAGGAGTACACATAGTAGGTATTATAATGAATGTTCTCCTCTTTGTGATAATGTCATTCTAGCTGCAATAATATTATACATCTTACATAAACATCTCCAAACACTAGACAAATTTTACAATGAATTGGGAATGGAAGTCAACATAAGTAAAACCGAGGTAGTGTTGTTCTCTTTAAAAAAGAAAAGAAGTTAGCCCCAAACCAACTTCATACATGAATCCTTAGAAATCATTCAAAACTCCAAACACCTCAATGTACCATCATTTTTTAAGGAAAGCCTACCAGTCTAGGAGAGCACGAATCTAACCATCATTGAGGCTCCTCTCCGCAAATCTCTTTTTATATGGAGATAATGTCTTCATCAGGAAATTCAACAGGTCTTGCCCAAGCCATAGAACCTTCAATGGTTCAATCAACCCAAACGACATCCCTCTCATGTAAAAATTTCTTAAGAATTTCTATCATTAAAAGGGCAGTTGTGTTGATTTTAATTCATGATACACAGATTTGTACTTATTATGAACAAATACCCTACACTAGGAATATCAACTCCCTAAAAAATTTGTAAACAACATATAGTGTATATGCTAAAAGTTGGATAGTAGAGTCAAATAGGCAGACATTTCATATTTACAAGAAACTTTGAAGAGTGGAATGTATGTCCTAATTTTTCATAGACCATATATATGGAATTTATGATAGCAAATGAAATTGCAGTTTCAATCACATACCTTTTTTATTAAGGTTTAAATAAGGAAACTACATCAGCTAATCATTAGCAAAGACACCATCCCAAAACTTGAATTATCTCGTGTTTAACTTCTTTATATATGTGATGTACTCTTCCTTTACTTTATAGACAACCAACAAAAGAAATAAAATTAATGAAGACACCTATTGATGCCCTTACAACCTAACCCTAAGCACATACAAGGCATGTGCTTAGTCTTAATGGATATTCTTTCCTAGAATAGAGTGCCCACTAAAAGAAAGGACAAGCATCCATACTTGCATCTCTCTTCCAATCACAATAGGTGATGAACTCCTGTAAATAGAAACTAAACCAAGTAGAATCAATTAGGATTCCATAAGTGCATTGGTGTGGAAAAGTGTATTAATGGAATTGCATAGCTTTGCAACCTAAGAGTCAAAAGATGTTGGCATTATGGCACAGGTGTTGTCCTTGATGGCAACACACTCAGGTGGTAGATCACAGTTCAAGCTCCCAGAATGGAAGAAAACTTCATATATGCAGGTTCCTTTTAACCAGGTCGCGTATATACGCGGTATTGATGATAAAAAGTTGTGTATGTGTATACACACACTTTCATTCACGAAAAAGTGTGTACGTGTGGGAAAGGTTATTTTTGGGTCCATGGTAATTGGACCTATGGTTTTATACCTTGGTATTGTGTCTGAAATATTGAACCCAGGTATTGGGTCCCTAGTATTGGTTATCTATGGTTTTGGGCCATGGTTTGAGTAAGGCCAAGACTATAAAAAGGAAGAGATCATTTGGCAAGGGATTTGACTCAAGTGTTGAATATCTTATGAGGAGCAAGATCTGGAATACTAGTGATTGGCTTATGGTGCATAGATGGATCTGAATCAAGGAGGAACTTGAGCATTACAAGATGGATAAGTTCTATTGAAGGGTCAAATCTCAAGACTTGAATAGTAGTATCTTTGTGTGATTCTGATCTATTATATTTGATGCATGAATTGATCTATGAATCTGATAATCTCGGTATAATTAATGCTTGAATACTCGAAAAGGAAAAACTGTCTTTCATATATCTGTATGTAGGTTTGGCGCAGCGAAGACGCGTATACACGTCGGTTCAATAATTCAAAGAAGCGTATACGCATGTTTGCCTTTATACAGAAGCATATGCACGCAGGTTCCTCATCTTGAAGTAGTGTATGTATCATAAAACATGTTTTAGCTACTTTGGTTTATTGTTGCAGTATTCTGGGTTCAGGATTGGTGTCTGGTTACTGTTATTATTCTGGTTACAGCATTCAGAGAAGTGATTGTTTGATTCAGTATTGGGTTGTACAAAGAAGATTGGTTGATGTAGATATACTTGATGTTTGATTGATGTTATTCATGGATCCAATCTGAAAATTTATGAAACATGGTCCCTGGAAGAAAAGAGAAGGTTGTAGCCTTCTGTAGGTCAACACCTACATACTAGTACCTCAGCTAGTACAAGAGCTAAGGGGGTTGTAGCTCCCTTCCAGGAGAAGCTGGAGAACGAGAGAAGGTTGTAGTCTTCTGCAGGTTGCAGCCTGTGTACTGGTATAAGACTGCACCAGTACAAAAACACTGTAAAAAGAAGTTTCTAAATTCAAAGAAGATAGAGACAAATTGCAGTAGGTGGTTTTCACCCACATTGGGTTTCCACCTTATATCTTGTGTTCTTCTGTGTGACTGTCTGCTCTATTTTCTATTTCTGGTTACTGTTTATATGGTTCTGACACACAGATTTATGAACAACATTTGAAGAATAAATTAAATTAGAAGTCTGCAACTTATACGCTAGTTTCATTAACTGAAGTTGTGTATATACGTTGTTTTCACTAGCTCAAGTAGCGTATACAAATATGTGTATGAAATGAAAAATAATTGACTTGATAATATTTCTGATTTCACCCCCCCCCCCCTCTAGTATTATTTCCAACAAAAGACCCAAAACATACAAGAAAACAAGGGGACAACAGAGCCAAAAGAGATAATGCAAATTAAAACAGAGATTGGCTCATATGAACATTTATTTTGGATACAAGAAAATGAGATACAAGAATAACAAGGATCGAAACAATATGAGAAATCATTGTAGCTCTTAATTGTCAAAACGTTTATGACAAAGTTCGATCCTATGACCCAATCAATATAGAACTTTGTAGCTACAATGTAACATTGTATGATGAAAATTAGAATTGCATAACGATTACAAATGGAGTATTTCCATATATAGGTTTTGTACAAGAAAACGGATAAACTATGGCATCAATGTATTGGTTACAAAGTCATCCAGAAGAATAACAAACTCCCAGGATTTTTGTAAACCCATTTGTTAATTTTCCACTATTCTATGCTAGCACAATTACTTAGCCCAATTATTTCTTCAATTATAAATCACTTTCAAATAAATTTAATCTTCCAATAACAGATAAAAATTGTAGATAGAACAGTAAATCCAATGTACAATAGAAGACAACCAAGAGAAATAACAAGAGACACAATATTTGGTCAAAGGCCAGGGGAAAACCCCACAAGGAGGAAAACCCTTTCAAAATCGTATTATATTAGATTGTCATAAAATGTTCAGTAGAGAGATACAATATTCTAATCCAACAATGATTCAAAGGACAACAGCTTTGACCAACCAATTCAACTAGCCAACATCCAATGAGATATGAGATAAAAATTAAAATATGATTCAAAGTTAAAGTCTACAATTTTTGGTCAATTTCAATAGCAGTAAACAACAGTCTGTTGAAAAGTGTAGCTAGGTTTGGTCTTCATAATGACATGTAATTATGATTTTATGTAATGAGATGTAAAGAAGAAAAATAAGTTTATTGTTTTGCTTGCTTCATGGGTTTCATGAACAAGAGATTTTATTTTTGAGTCAAGACTCCCACTGAGAGACTTTAGGAATTATTTTCCATCTGTCATAAAATGATAAATTCATTGTCATGTAATGAATTCATGTTACACTATGTAAAAGTCCGATCTTGTCTATGTAAAGTATCCTCCAATACCTTGTCACTTATCCTCTTCAAGTCGACCTCCAATAATGGAATAACATGCTAGAAGAAGTCGGCCTAACTACTAGTGATCATGTCAGCCTAAAAGACTTGTGATGAAGTGTATATAGAGCCACACTTGGCCTCAATTAGAGGCAAGAAACTCAACAAGAATATCAACAAGAAAAAGTGTGAAGAAGAGATCCAGTAGAAGTGTGAAGAAGAGGTGAAGAAATAATGCGAAGAAGAGGCTAAAAGGAAAGTGCGAAGATAGGATTATTTTGGGCATAGTGAAGGAGGATTCTTCTAGGCATAGCAAAGAAGGCTGCTTATGGGGTCAATTAAGGAGAGTTTCTTCTGAGAAATCAATGGAGAAGTTTCTTTTGGGATAGTGAAGGAAGAGTTTCTTCTAGGATAGTGAAGAAAGGATTCTTCGAGGGTCAACGAAGGAAGGGTTCTTCTGAGGTACTTGTTATGGGTAAAAGAGATAGAGATCTAGAGACTGAGATTCTTTGAGATCATAGAGGCTGAGTTTATCTAAAGGAATTCGATACGAAGTAGTGTGAAGGATAGAGACTAAGTTTCTCTAGAAGGATCCAAGGAGAGCAGTTCAAGATCAAGAAGAAAAATGAGAAAGGGAAGAGGTAGATCATCAAGGATAGTGACAAGGCTCTTGGGAGGATACTAGAGTCAAGGACCTTTTTCATGGTCTTGATACTCATCAATTGAAGATCTAGAAGAATAATTTTTATCGGGTTTTCCTCTCAAGAGGTGAGAGGTTTTGGCCCTGGCTGACAAGCCTACATATTGTGTCACTTGTATTTTATTGTGCATGTTGTTAATTGTCTTGATGAAAAGAACACAATAATAACATAACGAAGAAAAGGCTATAAGCTAAGAAGTAAAAGTATATCACAAGAAATTATAAAGTAGAGAAATATTTTAACTATTCATGGCCTAGATTTCTCAACACAGTCAATGATGCCCTAAATAGTCCATGTTCAGTAGTCAAATCATCTCCAAGTCAACTTAGTCAAAGGTCAAAATATTTGACCTCTTTTACTGGTCCAACTTTAGTCAAAATAGTCCCAAAACAACTCGAGCACAGGAGAAATAATTTGTGGTCAAAATGTAGTCAAGGATCAGTGGTCAACCCCAATCAAATAGCCCAGAAAAATTTTGATTCCTTTACAATAAAAAAATTTGCCTCCCAAGATCGAAATTTCCCAAGACAAAGAGAGTCAAAATTCCAAGTCAAAGGCTGCCCAAACAAAAGCCAATACTGAAATTTCATAATTAGCCTGTTTCTTTCACACGTGTGAGCTAGGCTTCCTTGATTGAAAATATATACAAATCAATCACAAGAGGAGAGAGAAGAGAATATGTGTTGATGTGATGTCCAAATGAGGTTATATTGATGTGTATTTATATTCTTCTTTGGAGACCCAATTTTGACTTTAGGTCGACTTGTACTTTTGTGTACTTGTGATTTTTCCATTAAAAATAATATTTTTCCTTGACCAAATTAAATTCTTCCAAGGGAAAAGAGGTTCTTCTCCGAATGATGAAGGTTGTCCAAATGAGGGAATTTATATTTGAGCTACCAAATTAGTACTCCCTCTCAGCTAGGGAGAAATTTCAAATTGCATCATGAATCTCATCTCAAACATCTTGTCATTTCCATCACTAAATCAAGTCAGCTTTCGTCTTTCCTCATCTCTGCTAATCTATTGAACACTATTGAATCTAAAGAAAAAGAATCATCATAGGGGAGCTCAATCTACCACCCTCTAACCAAGTACAATAGCTAGGATACTACTTACTGTGAGGTAAGGATCACAGTTATCCTATTTCTCATTGATCTTCCCAACTTGACCCTCAAGTCAGTGGTAGAACACCTTCATCCCCTCACTTGGGAAGGATACAACTTACTATAAATAGTAAGTATCACAGATATCCCAATTCTCCTCACACATTGGCCAGATGGGTGGCAGCCCCAACAAGCCTATCTTGTGGGTAGGATGCCAACTGGGGTATACTCAATCAAGTCCCAAAGATGACAATATAAAGGATACTACTCACTGATACTACTTATTGAGATGTAAGTATCACGGTTATCCTATTTTCAGGTAATAGGTAGGATACTACTTTTTGAGAGGTAAGGATCACATCTATCATATTGTCTAGAGTTACCTCAACCCCAAGGGCTCTTTGGCTCGATTGCTCTCCCTGAGAAATCAGACGGGGGGCAAAGAATAACACATTGTTCTCAATTAGCTAGAACCCTTACCCAAAAGGGTCACATCCACCAGTTCAAGTTGCCCTCTGAAGACCAAGAACTTCCCTTTTGGCAAAGCCTTGGTGAGTAAGTTTTCTATCTTCTCATTTATTGAAATGTGATGGAGTCTTATGGCCCCTTTTTGTTCCATATCTCGAACATCTAAGTGATGCTTGATCTCAATATGCTTAGACTTGTCATGAAACACGAGATTCTCTACCAGATGGATCCAACTTTTGGTGTCGCAAAATATAACTGTCATATCCAAGACATGTTCAAATAGCTCTACAAACAGCTTTCTGAACCATACTACCTCACAGCTATCCATGCTAGCAACAATGTTTTATCCTTGGATGTACTCAAAGCAATGGACTTATATTCCCTTCTCATCCAAGATATCATGGCAGAGCCCAAGCTAAAGAAGCGTCGTGATGTGCTTTTCTTGTCAATAATGTTTCCAGCCTAATCAACATCAATGTACTCATGAAGCCTCACATTTCTGGCAGTATATCTTAGACCAATACTAATCTTTCCATGGAAATATTTTAGCACATGCTTGGAAGCAACCCAGTGTGCATGAAGAGGCTTAGTCATGAATTGACTCAAAGTGTTCACTGCAAAACATATATCCAGATAGGTTTTCAGAAGGAACATCAATGACCCAATCAATTATCGATACTCATAAGGGCTCACCAAGCCTAGTCTAGCAGCATCTCCACATAACTTCTTGAAGTTCATCTCCATCAGTGTGGCCAAGGACTTGCATTCTACCATTCCAAATATTTCTAATAATTTCACAACATATTTTCCTTGGGAAAGGAAAATCTCTCAGGGATTTTGCCATAATTATAATCCCAGGAAGTAATGCATCAATCCAAGATATTTCATTTCAAACTCAAAGGAGAGTGCCCTCTCACACTCGAGCATCAAAGGCTCACTGCCTTTCAAGAGTAAATTTTCAACATATAAAACCAAAATGAGAGGCATACCTTGGACCACTTTGAACTAGAGGTTCATATTATCATTTCTTCTCGTAAATCCAATCTTCATTGAGTAATTTCCTATATGGTAATAACAAGCTCTAGGGGCTTTCTTCAAACCATATAGTTCCTTCTTCAACCTATAGATATGAGTCCTCCTATATTGTACTTCGAAGCCTAGTGGTTGTTGAACGAATAATTCTTCTTATGGTATGCCATGAACAAATGCATTCTTCACATCCATCTGGTAAAGAGTCCATCCTTGACTAGCAACAATTACAAAAATAGATCTAATAGTGATGTAACAGGCAACGGGTGTAAATGTATCATCATAATCATCTTCCTCTTTCTTGTAGAAACCTATAGTCACAAACCTCATTTTAAACTTCTCAATACTACCATTAGCTCCATGCTTGATTTTGTAAAGCCACTTCGAAATAATGACAACATCCCACACATCATTCTTCATAATGGATTCATACTCTTCGGTCATGGAATCCTTCCAAACCTACTCTTTCATTTATCCTTCAAAAGTAGTAGGTTTAGCCTGTATTATGGTGCTCATAGCTACAACATATCCCTGTTACCATCATGGCTTCCCTGTTACTAGCATGGATTCTTACTTTCTCTAAAGGTTCCTTTGGTAGGAACATGTCTCTCAACATCTTAAAGGGTATCTCAAAGCCAAAGTGGTATTTTCCTGGCAGGAGGGTCCCTTGGAGGAGAATCCAAGGGGTCCATGGGTTACATAGAATCATCAACAATTTCTTTCTCTCAAGCACAGAAGGGCCTTCTAGTAGGTCCATGTCATCGTTCTTCTCTTCAAGAGGAGGAGGAGTGTCCTTCACTTTTCCAAGGGAAACATCTTCATCGAAGTTCACATCCCTACTAAACTCAATATTCCTTTGACCAGGCACATATATATCAAAAGCTTCAGAAT
The DNA here is from genome assembly GCA_000404065.3 of Pinus taeda. NCBI lineage: Eukaryota > Viridiplantae > Streptophyta > Pinopsida > Pinales > Pinaceae > Pinus > Pinus taeda. Next base: position 80,881 of record APFE031666899.1, read on the forward strand.
TATCACAATGTCCAACAAACGTACCTTTGTTTCTAGTGGCTTCCAACTTGTTCCTCTTGTCCATCGGCACATGAAAATAGACAGAGCAGCCAAATATCCTTATATGACCAACATCGGGCTTAACACTATGAATACTTCTTAGGAGTCTTTTCACCCAAGGCTTAATGAGGAATCTTATTTTGAACATATACTATTATATTAGTGGCTTATACCAAAAGGAACTTTGAAAACTTTTCAAGAAGCAACATGGCTTGGGCAGTTTCTGCAATGGACCTATTGATCCAAACTTAAACAGGAATGCAACAACTTATAGATATAATCATAAACACAGAGATGCAACAGAAAAACACTACATTTCATTAACAGAAAAATATTGAACTATGGTTACAAACAGAATGTAAATAAGATAGCTTGGGCAATGGTAGCATATCTCTAAGAAGAGATGTGGAGGCTACATGCCTCTAAAACTGAGTTACAGTGAGGTTCAAGAGCATTTTTATTATTGAAAAATAAGAGAAAACCCTAAACAACTAAAACCCTAACCCAAGGAGATGTAACAACAAGAGTTTATGGGCCCTGTTGGGGTTAGTTGGGCTGCCTACTTCCCGGGATCGTAACTTGGTCATATTATCTTTGTTCGACACGTATGATACCTCGTTGGAAATATTTTGTCGAGGACTATGGCTGCAGGTGAATATTGCGGTAAGGTCCATCAAGGAGCTCCTTCTGCAAATGAAGCCAAACTTTGTCGCTCACCTGGAACTTGTGTGGCAGTCGATGTTGATCATGGCGTTGCTTGGAATTAGGATTGATTTTATCCAATATTTCATGGACCTGTTGGTGTACGTGTTGAATGTGCTCAATGAATTTGTTATCCCTTTCATCTTTGGACTGCACGTGAGCCGAATCTACCTAAGTGGATGCAAATGGTATGGTCACATCAATGGGGCATAATGGTTGAAATCCTAGCCCTACCTGAAAGGGGTTGTGGCATGTTGAGTTGTGGAGAGCTTTGTTGTAGTTGTTTTGGACATACGGGAGACTTTCATCCCATGTTCGTGGATGCTTAGAGTTGTACATGCGTAGAAGGCATACGATCATCATGTTGACAACTTATGTTTGGTCATCAGTTTGGGGATGGAAATTCATGGACTTAGTAAGTTTTGTATCCAACATCGACGAGAGACTTGACCAAAATGCACTCAGGAATGTGTTGTCTAGATATGAGATAATGGACTATGGGATCCCAAAATGTACGCACACCGCAAAAATAAGAGCTTAGTAGGGGCCTATGCTGTGATACTCCTCTTGCAGGTCGCCATGATGGCCATTTTAAAGAATCTCTCGAAGACCATGAAAATGCAACCGTTGTTGTGCTTAGTAGAAGGAAGGCCCGATATACAATAGATGGACATAGATTCCCAAGGCCGATTAGGAGTAGGTAGAGGAGTATACAGGTATTTCTTCTTGATGGTTGGTTTGGAAATGGCACAGGCAGTGCAGGATCTAATGTACTTCCCAACATCCTCACGAAGTTTTGGCCAATAAAAATACTTTTGCAATACCGCCACTATTTTCTCTGCTCCAAAATGTCCAGCGACTCGACTGTAGTGCACCTCCCAAATCATCTTGGCACGCTCACTTGAAGGAACACATATGTGTCCCAAGTGGCATAACAATGCATCGTGAAGGTGAAAATTTGGAACTTGCTTCCCTTCTAGGAGTGCATGGTATATGTTTCTGAATTCTGGATCACTCTTGTAAAGTTGTGGCCACCCCAATGTCTCATTCCCACAGGAGTCGAGCACAATGACTAGTGCCATGACCGGTGGTCGGTTGAGGCAATCAACAACATTATTGGTTCTACCCTTCTTATATTTAATGTTCAAATGGAATTGTTGCAGATAGGTGGACCATTTCTAATGGCGATCATTCTACAACTTCCCTTGTGTCTGTATGAACTATAGAGGCCAGTGATCTATGCTTATGATTGTTTCCTTCCCCAGAATGTAATGCTTCCATTCACGGTAGGCCTACACAATGGGATACATTTCTTTGTCGTAAGTGGGCTACTTTCGTCTTGTGTCTGAAAGTGTCTCACTGCGGTAAGCCACTAGATGCCCATGTTGAGTAAGAACCGCACCAATAGCATAGTCGAAGGCATATGTCTCAATCTCAAATGGTTGTTGCAGGTCTGGTAATGTCAGCACTGGTGTAGAACAGAGGCAATTCTTCAACTCAGAGAAAGCTTGTTGTTGGTTTTCCAACCAAACTAACTTTGTTTTCACTCGGCCCTTGGTGACTTGACTTAAAGGTCAAGTGATATGAGAGAACCCCAGCACGAACCTACAGTAGAAATTGGAAAGACCCAAAAAGATGCAGAGCTCTATTACAGTGGTTGGGTTTGTCAATTCTAAATGACTTGTACCTTGGATGGGTCCACATGTACACCATTTTCATCAATGATGTACCCCAGATATTGAACCTGGGTCAGGCCAAAGGTGCATTTCTCCAAGTCAACACACAACTTGTGTTGTCAAAGGGTTTGAAGGACCTATCGAATATGGTGGATGGTGAGCTCCAGTATTGCAGCAGTGATGCTGCAACTCCTGAGACTCCCTTCTTTACTTTTATCAACCCAGTTGTTCGTAACAAACTTGGAAGCGACGGTGCTAGATACACAAGTACTAGCTCTTGCCGCGACTGTCACTTGATAAGCTGGCACAAGTCCACTAAGAGCTTAAACCAACTTCTATGAGCTCTTAGAAGAATCTTTTAACTGTGATGGACGAAAGCTAACTCAAAAGATGCTAGTCTACTTGCAGAAAGAAGTTGAAAGCTGAAAGGAAATGCAAACCCTAGCAAACCCTAATTTTATCGACTAACCCTACTGGTGCAAGAAAAGATATGAAAGCGGTGGGAATGGATGCCATTGACTTTTGGAAAGGTCAAATTCATGTGACCAAGCTACTTCTGAAGAGAAATATGAAGAAAACATCTTTTGTATTTTTGAGTAATTTCGCAGAATTATTATGCATGTGCTTTAACTGTTTTTGGTTGTGCAGAGGTTGATTGGCGAAAGGAAATGGAGCGGGCGCTTGCAGGAGCTTGGGAAGGTGAGAAGGGGGCCTAAGGGGCCCCTAGCACCCTTCCATAGAGTTTCACAATGATCAAATCTCGAAAAACTGCTCACGTGACCTTCTACAGGAAGTCTACAAGGATTCTACAGGATGTTCTACAAGAAGATCCGAAAGAGGATTTTGGAGGGTTGATAGTGGAAAAATGGTGGGAAAGTGGAAATGGAGGATGGATGAGGATGAAAAGGGATCTAGGACCTTGTAAATGAGGCTAAGGAGTGATTAAGGTGGTTGGATTTGTTCAAGGATGGAGGGAGCAATGATAAACAAGAATGTAGAAATTAGGGCAAAGTGGGAAAATGTGCAAATGAAGAGAGGGAATTTTGGATTAGGGGTTGAAGCAAGTTGTATGATGGAGGAAGGGTAGGCAGGGAGGTATCACAGGTGTTCTGCACACTATTTTCCAAAACCGATCAACAAAGACTAGGAAAACCAAAGATCTAGCTATTTTGACCTACTTTGACCTAAAAACCAGAAACATGATGAACAGAAGTTTATTGGCAGAAAATCATGCAAGATAACTATGGAAACTAAGCAAAAACATATTCTAAACATGAAATTACAACTAGTATCGACTTTCCTAACTAAAAATATAACACTAGCAATTGCATGAAGAGGCAAAAACAGTGTTTTTGTGGCAGCAAGTATGCCTTGGTCTCAGCTCATGGTCCCAAGGAGGGAGAGATGAGATCAAAGATTGCTTGGTGGCCTTTTTGCAGGCATTTTCCTTTACCAAACTATCAAACCAACCTAAAGCATGAAAAGTTATTTCAATCATAAAAAAACGACCAAAGTAACAAAGTAAGATTTTAATCTAAATAGCAGAATTTATTCTATGAATGCAGAAAAGACACATAAAAGTACACAAAGAAGGTACTGACACTTGGGTTGGGCCCAAACCCAAGAGCTACAACCTCCTAAGAAATATTAGGGCTGGTGCAAAGCTGGATTCATCTTTATTGATCAAAAAAATAGTTACATCCCAAAAACTGTCTACAAGAAAAAGCTCGAAAAATGTGTTGATACAAAGTTGCACTAAAGTGCAAAAATAGACTAAAAAAATGACTAACCTACTGACTAAAATCTAACTAACTGAACTGAGGCCCTAAGCCTTCTTATTTATACAAATTGAGGACCCCAACAGCCCTCCTAAACTTTAGGAACTCAGCTGCCAAAACTTGCAGTTAACAGCAGTCCTACTTGACTTGCTTGGCTGCCCCTTGTACTTCGAGTTTTTGATGGAAAATTCGAGGTAAGGGCTCATAAATTAAGGGGACACCTTCCTACAAATCCCCTCCCTTGTTCTTCCACGAATTTGACTTCCAAGTGCTCATTAAACCTTTGATTTTGTCTCAAAATTGACCAAAAATATGCATAAAGCACACATTAGACTTTTTGGCATAATGACAAACCAAATTCACTCTATTAGCATAAATGTAATCAAAAGCATGCAATAAACTAATGAGAATGGTGGATTAAGTCGAATTAGGAGGCTAAATGAGCCCATATAATTACCCATTTTTGGGGCTCATCATCACCCCCCACTGAAGGTGTTGCCCATCCTCTGAGCAACTAATCCATCTCCTCATCTTGGATGGTCCTGGTGGCCTCCCTATCATCCCAAGCTTCTGAAGTGGTTTGCTCATGTGTGCCATAAAATTTTGTCTTCTTTTCCATGTACTTCCACTGCTCCTATTTTGCTTGGTTGAATTCTTGTGCTTTTCCTAGCCTTAAAATACATGGAGGCCTACATTTTTCTCTTTTCTTTTTGTTTTGTAGGTGTGCTTAATGCACCAAGCATAGATGTTGCTTCCCTTACCATCATTTCAGGGGATTTCTCTTTTTGTTGTTCTTTTCCTTCACTTCCTCTATAAATCTCTATGTCCCCTATTTCTAATTGTGTCCCTAATATCTCAGGGTGTGTCTCTTCTTCCTTTGTTCCTCTTCTTTTTTCTTCTCTACCTCTGTTAGCTTTTCTCCTCACGCTCGGTTTTGGTTTTCTTCTCATCTTATTTAGTTTCTGCCTTCTCTGCTTTAATCTTTTTCTTTTCTATTCTAGGTCTTCCTTCTCATCTTCTGTTTTTATTTCCTCCTCTGTTTCAAGTTCTTCTTTCTCCATTTTCGTCTTTTCCTCTTTTTCTATTTCCTCCTCATCTTCCCCTGCCATAGTTCTAAAAATCTCCCTATCATGATGTGTAGTGACTGCTGGAAACGTTCAGGTGAGGAGGGAGGAAACAAACTTTCAAAATCGGAAATAGAGAAATGGCTGAAGTTTGTCTTTCTAGAATCAGGAATTTCTCATGTTCTTCTTTTTCACAACATCAATTTGCAATTTTTTCTTCAAACTGTTTCCAACTTGAATTTGCTTCTCGGTTTTTGAGAAAAATCAATACTTTGGACAGAACAGAGAATATTTATAACAAAGTGTTTTTTTCTTCAGAGAGTGGACAGTTTTGCAAATTTGGTTTTTCACAAGTTGACTTCTATGGTTACATCCCTTTTTTCACAAGAATGTGAGGAAGAAAAAGGCAGATTTTGGATGTAGAGTAGAAAAACGGAGAGACTGTGTAGAACTCCGAGAAGGAAAAAACACAGGTAGACTTTTAAACTTCACTTTCCTTTCTTTCAACCTAATACTATGTTTTTAATCCTCCACCTTATATAAATATATCATATGCAGAGTAGTTTCCCGAACCTACCTCTTTTCAAGCTCGAATTTTGACAAAAATCTCAAATTTTCTGGCTGCAAAACTGCTCTCTGCCCTTCGTGTAGAAATCTTCCTGTAGACATTGTTTCTGTAGAATGAAATTGTGCTTCTTGTAGAGCCCGATAGGTGGGAGATTTTCAAAAAAATAGGCAGAAATCTAGCGGAGGACGACTGGTTAGCTGCTCTGGAAGTGGTAGAGGCGTACTCCAGTCGAGAACGTCGTGAAGGCACAGTGAACAAAGAGTGGTGAAAGTGTTAACTGAGTTGTCTTTTAACTGTTGGCATGATTCGAGGTGAGAAAATGAGGTGGACGAATGTACGTTGGCCCCATGCAGACTGCAGTGCTATTATGAAACTGTATGTTGCTTGCTCGTAATCACTTCCATCAATTACGTTGGAATTTAAACAGCCGCCACTACCTGTTTTCAGTTTTCTTCCCGAGATGGCTGAGCACACGTGTCGATTGCACCCACTGAGCGTTGTTTGAACTAGACGAGGCACTATCTGAACTGGATGAGGGTGGCCAGTTAGCTGGCCACCGATCTTGTTTAATCACAATCATCTCACTGTCCACGCAGTTCTTAAATTACATTCATGCAACAGAGGAACGGTTTTAGTCACGTACCTAGAAGTCGAATGTGTTTGTTGTGAGGTGTTGTGGCCTTTCCTTCTGCTGCATGCATTTGTTTCTGTGGATGCATGCTTGTCTAGTTGCTGATGCGTGGCTATTTTTCTTGTGCAAGTATCCTTTGGCTGGATCTAAGCTGCAAGAGTCTGCTTCAACGTTCAGATTTGCACCCTCATGATGCTGATGTTGGATTTTTGCAGGACAACGACTTGTTTTGTCCATAGCTCCCAAACGATAGACCAGATTGACCTGAAACTTTTTGAGCATGTTTCTATCATCATTATGCACCCCCATAGCAAAATTGTGGTCAATGGATGCACAAATTCTGAGAAAAACTGAAAATGGCTGAAGGTGACAGAGGTCAATTTCTCGGAAACTATGCACTGGAATTGGCTGAAATTGTTTGGGCAAATTACTATCACCCATATGCATCTCCTCATGAAACAGGTTTTGAAATGGATGTACGGATATGGAGAAAATGCAAAAATGGCTAAAGGTGATGGAGGTTGTTTTCTTGGAAACCGTGCACTGGAATTGGCTGAAATTTCTCGGGCATGTTGCCATCATCCCTATACAACTCCCCATAAAACAATTTTTTAAATGGATGCACGGTTTTCAAGTTAGGGAAAAAAAACAAATTTATGCTCTATGTATTTTTGTTTCAAAGCATTCTGCAGTTTTTTGCACAGTAAAAAAGAATGAGCTTGGGCTATAATGCAGACTTGGAATTGATGGGAGAGAGGTTTGAAGATTGTAGGAGGATTTATGAACCCTTTATGAAACTTCCATGTTCGCCAAACTGCTTTTTAAAATCCATTTCTAGCTTTTTGTAATTTCTACAGGAACTTCCTGTAGAAAACACAGTTTTCAGAAAAGAAGCACAATGAGGTGGGAAAAATAATGGAGAAGGGTGAGGGATGGAAACAGGGATGTTTAAAGGCCTCATAGACAGATTCTCAACCTTTGGGTCCTCTTCTGAGATCGATCTTGGCTTGTTTGTAGGCTCTACAAGATCTTCCTGTAGAAGACAAAAAATTTCCTGTAGAAGGTGAAATCTCAGTCTAAATGAGACCAAATCTTGGGAAAGGGTAGTGGTCATGGAGGAATGGATTGTGAGGGATGCTTGCAGCCTGGTGTTGACCTCTGTCTTTGTTTTGTGCGATCCTCCTAACCTAAAATGTCCTTCTTGCAACCTGCAACTATTCAATAGAAATTAGGTTTATTTTTCTTTTTCTCTTTTCTTCTTTTCTTCTTTTTTTTTTTTCTTTCTTTTTTTGAAAACAACTAGGGCGTCTCATGGATGCTTTCACCCTAATTGCTTGCCCTGGGCGCCTCCAAGGGAGGTTTTCACCCAGGGATCTTATTCTCTTTTTCTTTTCTCTTCTTTCCAACCCATTGACTGCCTCATGGAGGTTTTCAATCAATGAGCCAAACTGAGGCGCCTCCGAGGAGGTTTTCACTTTAGATTTTTATTTTCCTCTTATTTTTATTTTTTTCTTTTTTCTACCCTACCCTACTTGAAAAACAAAATCATTTTCAAGTATAAGAATACTTCCAATGGAGCCATGTGCACATCAAGATGATAGACAAAATGATGTGGAGGCTTGAAATGCATGCTTTGACAGGTTCCGGATTTCAGAAACCAACTGATTTGACTTTGAAGGATCAAGCATAGCTGAGGAAGAGAGTACTGTTGCAACTTAGTGACCGTCTAGAACCATATCTCAATATAGCTCTGATATCCTTGGTCCTTTTGCTGATCTAGATCATTCTCCATATCTTCTTCTATGATGACCTTCACATCTTCCTCTTTTTGCTGATTTTTCTCTTGAATACATGGAGGATTTGATGGTAACCATGAGGGAGCTCTCTTGATCTCTAATTCTGATGTCTTCTCGTCATCAAGTGCAGCCCATGGTTTTTTGATTTCCTCTTTTGAACCTTATTTTGCTGGATGTGGTCCTTCAATGTTGTCAATATAATCTCCTTTTTGCAATAATCTTCTTGAACTATGGTGAATATCATTGAGCTCAAGAGGAGTTGTTTGGACATGTTGTGCCTCAACATTGTAATTAGGTTGAGCTACTCCAATGTGTGGGTTTGGAAATGGTGGTATGAGTAGTTGAGTGGGTGTGTATATTTCAGATGGTTGTGGCTGGGGTTGTGGTTGGGTAGGTGGTGGAAGCAAAGTAGTGGGAGGAGAGTTGTATTGGGGCCTCCTCCCCTAATGAGGTGCATTCCACTGAGGTTGTGGCTGAGCATAGGGGTGAAATGGATGAGTAGCTGGTCGAGCATGATATTGAGATGGATACGACCAAGGAAGGAGTGTGGACCAGGAAGGATGAGCAGGGGGACCCCAAGAAGGCATGGAAGTGGCTTGATAAGGGTTGTAATAAGTCTAGGATGTCCCTTGCATTTCCTGCTGGTAAGGTATGGATCCATGTGGCCTCCTTTGGTTCATATAATAGGGTGGCTTAGTGGCTCCTTTAGCCCTCTGATATGTAGCTTTAAGTCTGGGCAAGGAAGGGCACTGGTTTGTAGGATGGTCTCTTTCACAGACAAAACACACTTCTATGGAGTGCAATGGACATTCGTTCCTAGGATACTTTCTAGTGCACCAGACACAAAAAATGGCCAAATCCCTCTCTGCTTCTTCTTGTCTTCTTTTGATATGCATGGCAACCGTCTGTCTTATCTCGCTCTTGCAATCTTCCCACATGTTTCCAATTTCACCTTCAATGGATGAGTTGGAAGAAAAGGTACTGCTCCCAACATTTCTTTTTTTAGCCATTTGCTCTAGAGGAATGCTTTCTTCTTCTTCTCCCCTAGAGGTTCTTCAAATATGTATTGTTGTCCACCTAAGGGTTCTTCTTAATCACAGCCATTGAAGAACAGAGAAGGCTGGCTAGGGGAAGCAGTGGGGGTGTTGTGCAAAAAATTTTCTGACTTATCTCTACTCCTACAAGGCATAAAAGGAAATCTTTTTGGTTGATTTTTGTTTTTTTCTGCTTGTACCTGCAAAACTGAAATAGATTGAAATACAACTAGCTGAAATCTATCTTGCTGAAATGAAAATGTAGAATTGAAATGAAAGTAGGAAAGGACTAATCTATGTTGCTGAAATGAAATTGCAGGAATGAAATGCTAAGCTACGTTTGCATAATTGAAATTGTAGAATTGAAATGCTAATATACGCTTACAGAATTGAAATTGCGGAATTGAAATGCTAATCTACGCTTGCAGAATTGAAATTGCGGAATTGAAATGATAATCTATGAAAGCGAGAAATATCTAATCTAATCTTGTTGAAATGAAATGAAAGCAGCAAATGTCTAATCTAGTTTTGCAGAAATGAAATTGCAGAAGGGAAATGAAAAAATTACTTTATGATTGCTGAAATAAACTACTTAGTAGAAGGTTGCAGTAGAAAATAGAAGAAAAGCAGTAATCACTAATACTTTGACGCTTCCCCGGCAACGGCGCCAAAAAGATGGTGAGCTCCAATATTGCAGCAATGATGTTGCAACTCCTGGGACTCCCTTCTTTACTTTTATCAACTCGGTTGTTCGTAACAAACTTGGAAGCGACGGTGCTATATGCACAAGTACTAGCTCTTCCCACGGCTGTCACTTGATCAGTTGGCACAAGTCTGCTATGAGCTTAAGCCAACTTCTATGAGCTCTTAGAAGAAGTTTTTAATTGTGATGGATGAAAGCTAACTCAAAAGATGCTAGTCTACTTGTAGAGAGAAGCTGAAAGCTGAAAGGAAATGCAAACCCTAGCAAACCCTAGTTTTATCGACTAACCCTACTGGTGCAAGAAAAGATATGAAAGCGGTGGGAATGGATGCCATTGACTTTTGGAAAGGTAAAATGCATGTGACTAAGCTACTTTTGAAGAGAAATATGAAGAAAACATCTTTTTTTATTTTTGAGTAATTTCGCAGAATTATTATGCATATGCTTTAACTGTTTTTGGCTATGAAGAGGTTGATTGGCGAAAGGAAATGGAGTGGGCGCTTGAAGGAGGTTGGGAAGGTGAGAAGAGGGCCTAAGGGGCCCCTAGCACCCTTCTAGAGAGTTTCACAATGATCAAATCTTGAAAAACTACTCGCGCGACCTTCTACAGGAAGTTTGCAGGGATTCTACAAGAAGATCCGAAAAAGGATTTTGGAGGGTTGATGGTGGAAAAATGGTGGGAAAGTGGAAATGGAGGATAGATGAGGATGAAAAAGGATCTAGAACCTTGTAAATGAGGCTAAGGAGTGATTAAGGTGGTTGGATTTTTTCAAGGATGGAGGGAGTAATGATGCACAAGAATGTAGAAAGTAGGGCAAAGTGGGAAAATGTGCAAATGAAGGGAAGGAATTTTGGATTAGGGGTTGGAGCAAGTTGTATGATGGAGGAAGGGTAGGCAGGGAGGTATCATAAGTGTTTTACACACTATTTTCCAAAACTGATCAACAAAGACTAGAAAAACCAAAGATATAGCTATTTTGACCCACTTTGACCTAAAAACCAAAAACATGATAAACAGAAGTTTATTGGCAGAAAATCATGCAAGATAACTATGGAAACTAAGCAAGAACATATTTTAAACATGCAAGTACAACTGGTATCAACTTTTCTATCTAAAAATCTAACACTAGCAATTGCATGAAGAGGCAAAAACAATGTTTTTGTGGCAGCAAGTATGTCTTGGTCTCAGCTCATAGTCCCAAGGAGGGAGAGATGAGATCAAGGATTGCTTGATGGCCTTTTTGCAGGTCTTTTCCTTTACCAAACTATCAAATCAACCTGAAGCATGAAAAGTTATTTCAATCATAAAAAAACGACCTAAGTAACAAAGCAAGATTTTAATCTTAATAGCAGAATTTATTCTATGAATGAAGCAAAGACACATAAAAGTACACAAAGGAGGTACTGGCACTTGGGTTGGGCCGAAACCCAAGAGCTACAGCCTCCTAAGAAAGATTAGAGCTGGTGCAAAGCTAGATTCATCTTTTTTGATCAAAAAAATAGTTACATCCCAAAAACTGTCTACAAGAAAAAGCTCGAAAATGTGTTGATATAGAGCTGCACTAAAGTGCAAAAATAGACTAAAAAAATAACTAACCTACTGACTAAAATCTAAATACAATCTAACTAACATCTGACTAAAATCTGACTAACTAAACTGAGGCCCTAAGCCTTCTTATTTATACAAATTGAGGACCCCAACAGCCCTCCTAAACATTAGGAACTCAGCTACCAAAATTTGCAGTTAATAGCAGTCCTACTTGACTTGCTTGGCTGCCCCTTGTGCTCTGAATTTTTGATGGAGAATTTGAGATAAGGGCTCATAAATAAAGGGGACACCTTCCTACAAATCCTCTCCCTTGTTCTTCCACGAATTTGGCTACCAAGTGCTCATTAAACCTTTGATTTTGTCTCAAAATTGACCAAAAATCTGCATAAAGCACACATTAGACTTTTTAGCATAATGAATAACCCAATTCACTCTATTAGCATAAATGTAATCAAAAACATGCAATAAACTAATGAGAATGGTGGATTAAGTAGAATTAGGAGGCTAAGTGAACCCATATAATTACCCATTTCTGGGGCTCATCAGTGGAGGTGATCTTCCCAACTTTGGTTGAAGATCAACATGTCATCTAAATACACCACCATGAATGCATTGGAGAAGGGCCACAATATGTCTTCCATCAGTCTCATGAAGGTTTCAAGGGCATTCATCAATCTGAAAAGAATGACCAACCATTCAAAAAGGCCCTCCTTGGATTTGAAGGTAGTCTTCCACACATCAGAAGGTTCGACAGGCACCTGGTGATAACTTTACTTCGAGTCAATATTGTTGAAATATTTGGCCCCCTTGTGTCGGTCCAGAAGGTCATCAATCCGTGGGATTGTATATCTATTCTGGACAGTGATCTTGTTCAGTGCCTGATAGTCACTACAAAGCCTCCAAGTCGCATCCTTTCTCTAGCCAATACAATGGGGATCCCACAGGGTTGTTGGGTTGTGTTATATTATTTCCACAACTAGCCTACGTAGTTAACCGAGGGGTTAGAGGGGGGTAGAGCCCCCTTTTGTTGCACCAATTGTGTAGTGAGGGGTGGGTCACAGGGGGTTTGAGGTGTAACCGTAAACCCACTTTATGGGGTCTGCGGCAGCACCCCAGAAAATTTTGGTTTTGGACCCTATGTTAGGATGGGCGGACCCACCTATGGTTTTGTGCATGTTTTTCGCACATGTTTTTTGATGTGATAGTTTTCGGTCCATGTTATTGGATGTCTCGACATGTATAAATATGTATTATAAAATTGGAAGGAACATAATGAAAAATCAAGCTGGTGGTCCCAATTTTGGGATCTAGGGGAAAATTTTTGTGTATATGTGTTTTATGTGTTATGCTCTGGCATTGTTTATTTTATGTGTTTTAGAATTCGTATGCAGGTAATTTCTGTACGAGGTTAAAACCTACATTTGGTATCAAAGCAATTTTGGCTTCAAGGTGACACCTTTGTTGCTGAGGGGTTTCGCTCGGGCTTGTGGTAGATCCTGTTCAGTGGGAGATCTGCGAGATCGATTTTGGTGGTGAAAGAAGATGGCGAGCAGTGGAAAGATAGAGATAGAGAAATTTAATGGTCAGATTTTTTGAGTTGTGGAAACTCAAGATGGAGGATCTGTTGGTGGATAAAGATCAGTGGATTGCTGTAGATCCAGGTACTAAACCAACGGGAGTGTCCGATGAAGAATGGAAGAAGTTGGATCGGAAGGAAAAGAGCACAATACGATTGTGTGTCTCAGATTCATTATTTCTGAATGTATCAGGGGAAGTTACGGCGAAGGCTTTGTGGGACAAGTTAGGGACTTTATACCAATCCAATTCTCTGGTGAATAAACTGTTCATGCGGAAAAAGTTGTATAACCTGAGGATGAAAGATGGAGACTTGGCGACAGAGCATCTGAACAAATTTAATATTGTGGTAAGTCAATTAGCATCTGTTGATATTAAAATTTCAGATGAAGATAAGTGCATCAGTTTCTTGTGTTCTCTACCAGATTCGTGGGATAGTCTGGTTATTGCAATAGGTAGCAATGCAACTACGTTTCAGTTTGATGAAATAGTCTCATCCTTGCTGACGGAGGAGATGAGATGGAAAAATATGGATAGCCAGAATGGTGATGCCTTGTCTATACGAGGACGGTCCCAGAACAAAAACAAAAATAAGCCATCGAGTGGGAGATCTAAATCTAGAGGGAGATCTAAATCTCTAGGTTAACCTATAAGGTGGTGTGCTGGAAATGTAGAAAGGAAGGGCACTACAAAAGGGACTGTAAATCTAAAGCTCCTGATAAAGGAAAGGCATCTGATGATGCTCCTTCTGCAGAGGCGAAAACCACCTCAGATGAAGGTGGGGATGTGTACTTGGCTTCTTCAAGTACACATGTAGATCATGAGGCATGGTTGATTGACTCAGGTGCATCCTTTCACTTCACTCCCCATAGAGAGTGGTTCTGCGAGTATGAGAAATACGATGGTGGTGATGTCTTCTTAGGGGATGATAGGAAGGCTAGAATCATTGGTCGTGGAAAAGTAAAGTTGAAGTTGCAAGGTGGAAGGGTTAGAACACTTCCGGGTGTTCTGTATATTCCTGCATTGGCCAGAAATCTGATTTATGTAAGCAAGCTGGATGATGCAGGTGTAAAAATAGTGTTCGAGAAGGATACCTGCAAAATGGTTCGCGGAGAACTAGTATTAATGTGGGGAGTTAGAATTGGAACTTTGTACAAGCTGCAAGGTAGCACTATTATTGATGGGTGCAACAGTTCTGTGGTTCCTGAAAGTGGAGCAGAAAATTTAGTGGTCTCTGGAGAGAAGACCATGTTGTGGCATCAAAGGCTTGGACATATTGGAGAGAAGGGCCTTTTAATACTTCATGGTAAAGGTATGGTAAAAGGTATGAGTAATAGCTCATTGGATTTTGATTTCTATGAAAATTGTGTATATTGGAAGCAGAATCAGGTGAGTTTCCCCTCTGGTAGTAAGAGGGCGAAACAGATATTAGAACTTGTGCACAGTGATGTGTTTGGACCTGTGAAAGTTCCATCACTAGGTAAGTCTATGTACTATGTATCATTTATAGATGACTTCTCAAGGAATACATGGATATATTTCCTTAAGAAGAAATCTGAAGCCTTTGACGGGTTTAAAGAATTAATGGCTCTCTTGGAAAATCATACAGAGAAGAAGATAAAGGTGCTAAGGACAGATAATAGTGGAGAGTTTTGCAGCAAGGAATTTGAAGAATTCTATAAGTGTGATATAGCACGACAAAATACTACTCCATATACACCTCAACAAAATGGAGTTGCAGAAAGAATGAATAAGACGTTGATGGAAAGGGCAAGAAGCATGCTCAGTCGTGTCAGGTTAGGGCAGGAATTCTGGGCAGAGGCAATGGATACTGCATGTTACATGGTCAACAGGTCACCTTCATCAGCGTTGGAGGATAAGACTCCTCAAGAGGTATGGACTAGTAAGAAACCCTCTCTTTCACATCTAAGGGTATTTGGATGTGATGCATATGTACATGTTCCAAAGGAGAAACGAACCAAGTTGGATAGTAAATCTGAAAAATGCATCTTTATTGGGTATAAGGATGGTTTAAAAGGTTATAAGCTTTAGAACCCGGTCACACGGAAGGTTGTGTATAGCTGAGATGTGGTGTTTAGAGTTTGATCTTAAGGAGGAAGAATCAGACTCTACAGCAGAAGAGGAATCAGAAGATGAAGAGCCACAAACTCCAAGTGTGAGAAGATAAGTTCAATAAAGAAGGCAGCCAGAAAGGTATAGTCCATCTACTTTTTGTTCAAATTTTGCTTTATCTATCACTAACGATGATCCTAGAAATGTGAAGGAAGTAATAGATTCAGAGGATGGCAAACTCTGGAAAGAGACCATGGTTGATGAAATGGCATCTTTGCACAAAAATGAGGTTTGGAATTTGGTGGAGTTGTCAGCTAGAAGGAAACCCATTGGTAGCAAATGGGTGTTTAAGAAGAAGACAAATGCAGAAGGGAAGGTGGAGAAATACAAAGCTTGGTTGGTAGCAAAAGGTTATTCCCAGGTGTCGAAAATTGATTTTGGTGATATTTTTTCTTTTGTTGCCAAGGTAACTTCTATTAGATTACTTTTATCTGTTGTTGTTGCTTTTGATTTTGAGGTAGAACAAATGGATGTGAAGACATCATTTCTTCACGGGGATCTGAAAGAGGAAATATACATGAAGCAAGCTGAAGGCTTTGCAGTGAAGGGCAAGAAAGAACTGGTATGCAAGTTAAATAAGTCTTTGTATGGGTTAAAACAGTCCCCAAGGATGTGGTATCAGAAATTTGATACATTTATATGGGGACTTGGCTTCATCAGAAACAAAGCAGATCACTGTGTGTATTTTAAATTAATTAGTGATCGTGTTATTTATCTAATCTTGTATGTGGATGATATGTTTCTGGTTGAAAATGACAAAGAAATTATCTAGGATTTGAAGACCCAATTGTCCTCCAAATTCGACATGAAAGATCTTGGTGCTGCAAACTATATTTTGGGCATGGAAATTGAAAGAGATCGGGAAAAGAGGAAGCTCTCGTTAAACCAGAGGAAGTATGTCGAGACAATACTACAAAGGTTTAATATGAAAGATAGTAAACCGGTGAAGGTTCCTATTCCTATAGGTGTGAGGTTATATGTTGAACAGTGTCCCAAGGCACAAGAAGAGGAAGAGGACATGTCCCATGTTCCATATGCAAGTGTCATCGATAGCCTGATGTATGCAATGGTCTGTACTAGACCAGACATTGCACATGCAGTGGGAGTATTGAGCAAGTTTATGTCAAAACCAGGGAAGGAGCACTGGACAGCAGTGAAGCAGGTTTTCAAGTATTTGTGTGGCACTAGTGATTATGGTTTGTGCTACCAAGGAAGACCAGGATTGGATAGAGTGTTGGATATTCATGGCTTTGTTGATGCAGGCTGGGCTGGAGATCTGGATCAGAGAAGATCTACAAGTGGGTATGTGTTTAACCTATTTGGAGGTGCAGTCAGTTGGATGAGTAAGAAACAATCTGTAGTGGCACTATCAACTACAGAGGCAGAATACATGGCAGCGACTCATGCAAGCAAGGAAGCAGTTTGGTTGCAGAGATTGTGTTCAAGTATGGGGTTAGTACACGGAGCTATAAGGATAGACAGTGACAGCCAAAGTGCAATTTTCTTGGCAAATAACCCCACATATCATTCAAAGACAAAGCACATTGATGTTCAATATCACTTTGTGAGGGATATGATAAAATACAAAAAGGTGTTGCTGGTAAAGGTGGACACTTTGAAGAATACTACAGATGCATTAACAAAATCTATGAGCTCTGAGAAGTTCTCTTGGTGTAGAGAGACCATGGGCATTTCAGGGCTGGAAAAATGACTAAGCTCTCTTGTGGCCCCTTGTGGAAATAAAACAACAAGTGGGAGAATGTTGGGTTGTGTTATATTCTTTCCACAACTAGCCCATGTAGTTAACCGGGGGGTTAGAGGGGGGGCGGAGCCCCCTTTCGTTGCGCCGATTGTGTAGTGAGGGGGGGTCACAGGGGGTTTGAGGTGTACTTGTAACCCCACTTTATGGGGCCCAGGGCAATGCCCTAGAAAATTTTGGTTTTGGACCCTATGTTAGGATGGGCGGACCCACCTATGGTTTCGTGCATGTTTTTCGCATATGTTTTTGGACGTGATGGTTTTCAGTCCATGGTATTGGACACGATGGTTTTCAGTCCATGGTATTGGATGATTCAGCATGTATAAATATGTCTTATAACATTGAAAGGAACATAATGAAAAATCAAGTTGGTAGTCCCAGTTTTGGGATCCAGGGGATAATCTCTGTGTATATGTGTTTTATGTGTTATGCTCTCGCATTTTTATTTTCTGTGTTTTAAAATTCGTATGTAAGTAATTTTTCTACGGGGTTAAAACCTACAAGGGTGATGAGCTTGGCCTAATGTGCCCTTTCTGCAGTAGTTCCTGAATCTACCTCTTGATCTCATAGTTCTCCAGAACAGAGCGTTGATAGATCGATCCATTGGGAAGCGGTGCACCCGGGGTCAAATCGATGGATTCCTTGACCTGATAGTGCGGAGGTACCCATGTGGGTGAGGCAAAAATATCCATGTACTCCTCCACGACCTTGTCCATCTGTTGTTGTTGTGTAGAGGAGCCCTGCCTATAAGTCATGGCCACAACCTTCTTCTTGCCTTGGGGGTGAATCATAAGGAAAACAAATTTCCTGGTCTAGGAAATGATCTTATTGCATTGCTTTGCAATGATCAAAAATATGGTGATAGGAGGGGTTACCTCTAATATCCTGTATAACTTATTAGTCAAATTAATAATCACAGAGCGAGTACTAGACTCATACATAGCATGTCGCTTCTAGAAGTATGGTTTTCCTAATAATACATCAGAAACTTCAAGAGGAGCAACATCACACAGTACCTCATCTGTCAAGGGCTTGATGTTGTAGGGAAGGTGGCACTGTTGGCTGACGTGAAGATCTCGTCCTTGGTGAAGCCACCCGATGGTGTATGGATGTGGATGTGCAGTAGTCTTTAGGCTCAGCCACTTCATGACTTCTATTGAAATGAGGTTATTTTGGCTGTCGTTTTCAACAATGAACTGCAGCAGATAACCCTTCACCCACATTCATGACTGGAAGAGGCATTCCCCCTCCTCTAGATCTTCAAGCTCAATTTTCTGGATCTTTGTGGTGGCCACAGTGGCACTGGGATCTACATCAATGATCTGGTTCCCTTTTTCAATCCCCTTATCAGGTTGTGATTCATAGTCGAAACCTGCGTCTGATTCAGAAGCCTTCAGCTCGGCCACCAATACCTTCTTGGCCCGAAACTCACTTGTATTGTGAGATGATCTCTTATAAAACTCACACCATTTTCCTGTGTCCTTTGTCTTCATGGTGTTTTTCTTTACTTGTGGCTTCAACAGGCTGTCCTGGGTAGACCTGCCTTGGCTTAGTCCCTTGTTCTGTGGTTTGGAGGTTCCTTTTCCTTGCTTTGGATTCACAGATCCAAAGTCCCGCTTCTTTTGTTTAAACTTCTGCTAAATCTTTAAAGCATACCAATATGTCATGTCGAGCGAGGAAGTGTCCAAGAACTCCATATCGTCCTGGATGATGAGCACCAAATGTTGCTCAGTATCCTTGATAACCAGCTTCGTGCGTAGGGTATGAAAGTATTTGTGAACTCTGGCACATCTTGGTCCCTTCCTTGTCGTAGCATGGTCCACTTTATGTATTTATCTTCATAGCTCTTGACGGGGTAATATTTTTCCTTGATGGCGTCTCGGAAAGAGTTCCAAGTGGGTACAGCAGAAAATAGTGAGGGTTCACTCTCGTCCTTTTGTTCAGAGTAGTTTTCCCACCAGTCCTTGTCGTGTGGGGAGGCTTTTAGAAGAGCAAACATAATCTTTTCCCGATTGGAAAAGTCATGAACTGAAAAATATCCTTCCAATAGATTTAACCATTTATCTATGACGTCTGCATCTATCAAGCCTTCAAATATGGGAATATCGAAGTTAACTTGTACCTTAAAAGGAGTGGCGCCTCCAGAGTGGCTACTGGATGAAGATGCATCGTCTGTGGGTAGTCGTCGAAGGATTTGGGCAAAGTTATCCATCATCGCATCCCTCTTTCGCTCGAGGGATTCCTCGAGAAACATTTTGAAAGGATCTCCTGCCCCCTCATCTTTCTTTTCTTCTGCCATGGAAGGTCGTCAGGTTTTGCGAGGCTGATCCTACAATGGTTCAACCAGATCAAGCCCTAACTCCTTATACCCTAACCTCATTGGGGACATGCAAAGAAAAATAGAGAAAGAGTAGACCGCTCTGATACCATTGATCTGAACTTAAACAGAAATGCAAAAACTTACAGATATAATCATAAACACAAATATGCAATAAAAAAACACTTCATTTCATTAATAGAAAAATATTGAACTATGCTTACAAACAGAATGGAAATAAGATAGCTCAGGCATTGGTAGTTTATCTCTAAGAAGAGATGTGGTGGCTACATGCCTCTAAAATTGAGTTACAATGAGGCTCAAGGGCCTTTTTATTATTGAACAATAAGAGAAAACCCTAAACAACCAAAACCCTAACCCAAGGAGATGTAACACCAAGAGTTTATGGGCTCCATTGGCGTTAATTGGGCAGCCAACTTCCCGGGGTTGTAACTTGGTCATATTATCTCTGTTTGACATGTATGCCCTTGTTGGAAGGTCTCTTCAAGGACTACGGTTGCTGATGTGATTTCGATAAAAATCACTGAAGATGTTTTTCCAAAAACATCGTTTAGGGCCTCAAAACAGCTCCAGAAGTTCAGGACCCAAAAAAGTATCAAAAATAATAAATTATGCTACAATTAAGGAAACAGATGAAACTAACTATAGGTTCTAGGTGGAATAGGCAGGTGGCCACCAATATACACCTAGATCACCTATTATTTCTTTTAGCCACACCATTCTGCTAGGGAGTATATGTTAAAATGGTCTCTTTCTTGATTCCAACCTTCTTGCAAAATTCAACTAACTCATTTGACATATATTCTCCTCCATTATCAGACCTGAAGAATTTGATTAGTTTCCCTGTTTGATTCTCTTTTAGCACCTTCAAATCCTTGAACATATCAAATGCTTCATCATTTTTCTTCAATTAGAATATCCATCTTTTCTGGGAGAATTCATCCACAAAGGTTATGTATTCTAGGTAACCACCTAGATATTTCACCAGTATGGGTCCACATAAATCAGAATGAATGAGCTGCAAAATATCACTGGTCCTTCTTTTGTTGTAAAGGAATGGTCCCCTTGACTTATTTCCACTCGTGCATCCCTGATATACCCCATCATGTTTTAATTGACCTTCATACATCGATAGGCCATCCTTTTTACTTTAGGTAGGGCTTTATAATGTAGATGTGAAAACCTTCAGTGCCATATCTCACTTTTATGGTTGTTATCATGTACTAGAGCTCACAATGTTCTTCCTTTGACTATATAAATTCCTTCCATTCTTGATCCAAAATTGAAAGAATCACTCATGTGAGATTTGATAGGCCAAGTGAATACCTTTCCTTTTATGAAGGAAACCCTCATCCCTTTGTGTTCCAAGGCAAAAATAGATACAAGATTTTTCTTTAATTTTGGAACATACATAACATCATGAAGAAGAACAGATTCCCAATAATCCAAATGAAATGTAAAAGAACCAAATCCCTTCACGGGATAGGTGGTGATGTCCCCAAGAATGATCTTCAAATTAGTCTCCCCCTCTTCTAGATTTGAGAGGATTACACGATACCTGGAGAAATGTCTAGAATCCCCACTATCTACCAACCAACTATCACAAGAATCCAAAGGAGAAGAACTAAAAATAGAAAAAAAGAAACATATACTCGGATTGAGTAGCAGTTGCATTATTTTCATACCTGGAGTTTCTTGACCTCTTTTGAGGATGATGGCCTTCTTCTTGGTCATCAGGAGCATCTCTTCTTATTCTGCCATCTCTCCTTATTCTATCATCGCCTCATCTTCTATCATTAAAAGTGTTTTTGTTGAAGCCACGATTGTTGTTGTAGTTGGACCTTAGAGGACCTCTCTTTTCTGTCCAATCTCGGGCACAGTGACCTTTCTTTTATGCCAGTTATAGCATTCAACTTTTGATAATTCCCTTTTGAATCTTCTCTTGGAGTCTATGGAATATAGAGTAGGCTTTCTAGAGTTGGATGGTCTTCCTCTTTCTTTCCTCTTATTGTCTTGGGTGGCAAATGCAGAGGCCTCTCCTTCTTCATGATTTTGAATCTTCCCTTTGGAGACCATCCTTTTTTCTTCTTAAGTAAATTTTCTAATGAGCTCATCAAATGTCGAGAATTTATCATTGTTTCTAATAGTAGTGATGAAGGTTTCCAAAATAGGAGGAAGATCTTGAAGAGTAACAAGAACCAATTCTCTGTTAGATATAGACTCTACAACAATCTGCAATTGATCCCCTAGATGGGATATCTCATGACATATGATTGCACAGTTTCCCCTTTGTTCATCTTAATGTCTCTGAGTTTATTCTTCAAGGTGAGTATGTGATTTAGATTATTTACCTCATACATCCCAACTAGCTTATCATAGATATCCTTAAACTTATTCAATTTTTCAATATAAATAAGAAAATGATCTTTCAAAGAATCAATAATATTTGTATTTGCATTGCGCTCACATTCCTTGTACTTGGCCTTGATAGCAGCAGGAGAATTCCTCGATGGCTTAGGTACTTTTCCTTCCACATATTACAAAACATCATTTTCATCCAATGTCACT
Organism: Pinus taeda; assembly: GCA_000404065.3. Classification (NCBI taxonomy): domain Eukaryota; kingdom Viridiplantae; phylum Streptophyta; class Pinopsida; order Pinales; family Pinaceae; genus Pinus; species Pinus taeda. Next base: position 102,794 of record APFE031666899.1, read on the forward strand.
TCCAACTTTATCTTCCAAGCAACCAAATTTGATGAGTCATCCAGCTTCTCATTATCCTTGAAGTAAGAGGTAGGCATCTTGATCAAATTAAATAGGCTCCTTTAGCTTCTCACAAAGATGATTTCTTCAAAGGTGGTTTCTCTTGTCTCTTGTCTCCTTAGGCTTGTCTTCAACTCAACTCTGATACCATGTTAATTTTCCACTATTCTATGCTAGCACAATTACTTAGCCGAACTATTTCTTCAATTATCAATCACTTTCAAATCAATTTAATATTCCAATAACAAATAACAATTGTAAATATAACAATAAATCCCATGTATAATAGAAGACAACCAAGAACAATAACAAGAGACACAATATTTTGTCAAAGACCAGGGGAAAATCCATTTCAAATTATTCTTCTATTATATTTTCATCAAATGTTCAGCAAAGAGATACAATATTCCAATCCAAAATTGAGCCAAAGGACAACAACTTTGATCAACCAATTCAACTAACCAATATCTAATGAGAGATGAACCCAAAAGTCAAATCTAATCTAGAGTCAAATTCCTCATTTTCTTGTCAGAGTCAATAGCAATTAAAGATGCCCTAACCAGTCAATGATCAGTAGTCAAATCAGCTCCAAGTCAACTCATTCAAAGGTCAAAATATTAGGCCTATTTTGTTGGTCAAACTTCATTCAAAACAGTCCCAAAAAAGCTCAATCAAAGGAGAGATAATTTTTGGTCAAAGAGGAGGTCAAATTGCAGTCAAGGGCCTATGGTCAACCCCAGACAAACAACCTAGAAAAATTCAGTTCGTCCACAGAAAAATATGACCTCCCAAGATTGAAATTTTCCAAGTCAAAGAGAGTCAAAATTCCCAATCAAACTTGTTCAACCACTGCCCAAACAAAAGTCAACACATAAATTTAGAATTAGCCTCTTTCCTTTGCACGTGTGAGCTTGGCTTCCTTGATTGCAAACATGTTCAAACGAATCACAAGAGGAAAGAGAAGAGAATATGTGTTGATGTGATGTCCAAATGAGTTTTTCTTGATGTTTATTTATATGCTTCTTCAGAGACCTAATTTTGACTTTAGGTCGACCTGTACTTTCGTGTACTTATGGGTTTTCCATTAAAAATAATATTTTTCCTTGACCAAATTAAATTCTTCCAAGGGAAAAGAGGGTTTTCTACGGGTGAGGAAGGTTGTCCAAAGGAGGGAATTTATCCCCGAACTACCAGATCAACACCATCAATTGGAAGTTACATTGGAGTGGATCAACTTTGATCACTAAATGACAAAGGTGTAAGGGCATTTATTGTTATGAATATAATTCATAACAAGTAAAATAAATAAAATAAATGTAAATAGTAAATAATCAAATATTGATGGTTAAATAGTCATTAAGTTAAGTAAAAAGGCATGTCTAAAAGACATGACCAGTCACAAAAGGAGACCTGCTTAGGTATATATATGTGGGTCCTCATTTTAACATTCATCACCTATACATTTTATATATATATAATAAATTATTATTACAAATATCTCATGTCCTTTTACGTTCAATTCTACAAGCTATCAGTTATTATGCTTCAGTGGTATCAGAGCCATGGCTCACAATATAATGATGCGAGTCTTTGAACATTGTTCGCCGCACAATGTGCCATTACATTCACGTCCTAATTGTGTTGAGAAGTTTAGTATTCAAGAAGCATTTTAGCGATTAGAAAAATCATTTGCAGAAGTTAAAGCATGTCGCAAGGAAAGCGATAACAAGGAAAATGATCTAGACGATGATTCTGATAAAGCTTATACAGATCAAGATGATGATCCAGATGAAGATGATGTGGATGAAGACTATCTTGAGAAGAAAGAAGATGAACAATTTCATAACAATGAAGAAGACATTGGTAATGATGAAGAGGAAAGAGTGGATTATGGGTAAGAGGAGGAAGAAAACCATGATAAAAATGATGAGAATGATGTAAGGTCTCAAATGAAACAAAGTACTGAACAGATGATTCGGACAATGAAATAATTGAGCTATTTAAATGGTTGGAATCCTCTAAAGTTGATGATTACTTTAATGTTGAAACTGGAGATGACTTGGCTAGAAGACGAGCATTGTGGGGTTCATTGCCCATAACTACTAGTGGCAAAGTTCAAAAGGATTCAAAAGTTTTAGGGGAGAAAATTTTTTTCCTAAATTGGGAAAATCCAGCTAAAATAAAAGGGCAGTCTAAAGGGTCCTTTTGTAATAGTAGAGGAGATCAAGCCAAAAAGAATAACCCAAGCCATAATTACAACAGTTCTTGTATGATACAGCTAAGAAAAAAATGTTCATTTGCCGCATAAAAAATTTGAGACCACTACTCCATCGTGCCTTCCATTCTGATGTTCCTTCCATTCCATTGCTCCTGACATTCGATACACCTTAAACCAATGTTGTCTCCCTTCCTGCCGTCAAGCGGTGTGCTAGTTGAAAGGTCAACAGATTTGGCGTCAATTCGACGTGGAGGGGTGTGTGTTCAATGTGGTGGCTCAGTATTATATATATGGACAGCCATAGCAGTTCTTTGCTTATTCTTCTTGAACACTTCTTTACTCCCAACGCACAATAACTGTGTGCTTTTCTTCGCTTGCATCATAGTAATTGTGGTATCTAGTGAACCAAGATGGCGGGAGGCAGTAATTCTATTGTGTTACATATCCTTCATCCCTATCTGCTGAAACTTTCGTCCAACCCTCTGTTGTGCCAAAGTGGACAACGTCTTATGGTTTGCTACTTATACACAGTCAATAGTCACCATTAGTCGTTCCACTCATGTCCGATGATTCTCGTCCCCTCGCATACCTTTCACCTACCATAGATGTTGTGTAAATCTTGTCAGCTCCCCATCCAATGCATTTCCTTTTCACTGCAATCAAAACGTTGCAACCAATCAAAGTTCTGGCTCCATCAACGGTCACGTCGTACCCTTTTAACAACGAAACTATATATATATATATTATATATATATAATATATATATATATATATATATATATATATATATATATATATATATAATATATTCCCATGGAAAAATTTCGTAATTCCCATTAATAAAGATGAAAATTACATTATTTATATGCATAGGCATTACTTTGATCTGGCCCTACCTGTCCAACCAAAAATGAAAGAAGATTGTGCATTCCTCCTCGCAGGGAGTACATGTAGTTCAAAAACACTTATAAGTTATTGTCCTCTTCTTAGAGGATAAAGAGAAACCTCTGACTATTTACATCAATATCAAAAAGATAACAAAAAATATATGTTTATCATCAAAAACTGAGTTAAAATTGTTTCATTCCGTGTTGCTATTATAGTGCTTCAAGGTCTACGAATGGCCTGTGATAATGCTGATACACGACCTATTATGAATATAATTCATAACCACTAGCTAAATAAAATAAATATAAATATTGAATAATTAAAATATTATTTAGGTTAATTATTCATTAAATTAAGTGAAAAGGCATGTCTAAAAGACATGCCCATTCACGAAAGGTCACCTGTTCAGGTTATAAAAGCAGGGTCCTCATTGTACATTCAAATCATCTTATACATTTTTATATAATAATAAATTATTATTTTAAATACCTTCTTTGTATTTTAACATTTAAGTTTACAAGTTATCAGTATTTTGTGCTTTAGCATAGTTTTTATGCTACAGTGGTATCAGAGCCATGACACACGATATAATCATGAGGGCCTTTGAATGTAGTTCATCGCACATTGTGCCATTACGTTCACATCCTAAATACGTTCAACATTATAGTGAAATTCAAGAAGCATTTCAGCATTTAAAAAAATCAATTGCAGAAGTTAAAGTATGTTGAGAGGAAAATGTGAAAGAAGAAGAATTTGATCAAAATGTTGATAGTGTTGAATATGACAATGATATAAATAAAGTTGATGGTATGAATATGGAAAATTTTGAAGAAGGGGTTATGTCAAAAACAGATTATGATCCTAAAAACAAAGATCAACATGAATATGATGATGATCGCAACCATAAACATAGAAAGAGAGTCACTCAGTTTCAATCCTTTTGGGATGGTAAAGAGGATGATGAGGACGAAGACTCTGAATCCGACGAGGCCGCCAAGGCTAGTAGAGGTAGTGATTTCAAAGATAGTAAGTTTGAAGTTTCTGTTACTGGTAAGGAATTGAAGAAGCATGAAAAGAAGGATCAATTAGTTGCCCACACTATGGAGATTGCGAGGCATGAGGCAATGAAAGATGACAGGGACGCATTCACTATTGTTATAGGTAGCCAAGGTGTCATTCTTGATGGAGATGATACAGCCGATGCCAATGTCAAAGACATTAAAATTGATTCCTTTTCCGTTGTGGCCCGAGGTAAGGAGCTTTTGAAGAATGCCTCGATGAAAATTTCTCATGGAAAGTGTTATGGGCTTGTCGGTCCAAATGGTAAGGGAAAGTCTACTTTGTTGAAACTTTTAGCATAGAGAAAGATACCTGTACCCAAAAATATTGATGTTTTTTTATTCGAACAGGAGGTTGTGGGTGATGATAGAACTGCATTAGAAGCTATTGTCGCAGCAAATGAGGAATTAGTAAAATTCCGACAAGAGGCTCAATGTTTGCAAGATCTATCTCTGGAAGATGGAGCAGATGATGAGATAGACAATGGTGAAAAGCTTGCTGAGATTTATGAAAAATTGCAATAGATTGGATCTGATGCAACAGAGGCACAGGCCTCGAAGATCTTGGCTAGTTTGGGGTTCACAAAATCTATGCAGGTCCACCCCACAAAATCTTTCAGTGGAGGTTGGCGTATGAGGATTTTCTTGGCAAGAGCTTTGTTTGTTCATCCGACCCTTCTGTTATTGGATGAACCCACTAACCATCTAGATCTTAGACTTGTTCTATGGCTAGAAGAATATTTGGGTAGGTGGAAGAAAACACTTGTTGTTGTGTCACATGATCGTGACTTCTTGAACTCTATTTGCATTGATATCATTCTTCTCCATGATGAGAAACTTCACTTCTACAGAGGTAATTTTGATGCTTTTAAGAGTGGATATGAGCAGAAACGCAAGGAGTCCAACAAGAAGTTTGAGGTATATGAGAAGCAGCTAAACGCTGCTAAACGTAGTGGAAATAGGACTCAGCGGGAGAAATTCAAGGACCGGGCAAAGTTTCATGCAAGTAAAGAGATAGCAAAGAGCAAAGGGAAGGGAAAGACGGTAGATGATGATGAAGAGCCTGTAGAAGCACCAAAAAGATGGAGAGATTGTAGTGTGGAGTTTCACTTTCCAGAACCAACAGAACTCACACCACCTCTTCTTCAGCTCATTGAAGTCAGTTTCAGTTACCCTGGTAGAGATGATTTCCAACTTAGTAATGTTGATGTGGTTATTGACATGGGAACACAAGTTGCAATTATTGGGCCCAATGGAGTAGGGAAGTCTACTTTACTTAATCTTCTTGCTGGTGATTTGAAACCTTCAGAGGGAGAGGTAAGGAGGAGTCAGAAACTAAGAATTGGTAGGTATTCTCAACACTTCGTTGACTTGTTAACCATGGAGGAAACACCTGTTAGCTATCTTCTTAGGTTACATCCAGAACAAGAAGGTTTTAGTAAGTAGGAGGTTGTACGTGTAAAACTTGGAAAGTTTGGACTTCCCAGCCATAATCATCTCACTCCAATTGCAAAACTATCAGGAGGTCAGAAGGCGATTTATAAGTTGGGTATGGATACGGGCCTCCTTGGGGTCTTATTCGGATGGAATGTGCTTAATCTTTGTCTGCAGGAAGAAGCAGTGATAGATACGGCCTACACCTTCTTGCAGCACATGGGGTTTCTATTGTCGAACGAGACTAACGAGTGCGGTGCCAAGAATCTGGTATCACTCAAAGTTGTTGATGCACATCTACATCCTCTACATTCTAGAGTATCATCGCTAGGTTTGCTCCCTGCCCTGGTATGCTACTCTTGTATAGAAATAATTCCAGAAATGTGGAAATGGTTTCCCACGTTAATTCCCGGACCATCACAAATTCTCTATCGGCGTTGCCCTTGTCCGGACCCGTTCCGGCCTATCCCGCAGCTCCAACTACGTCAGTTCAAATGACAGCTATCATTTCTGCGTGGGTTGTCAATGGAGATGACTCATGGATTTAGGACGTGTTGTAGTTGTCAAGAGATAGACGTGTCGTTTGGTTCACCATCACACCGTTTCAAAAAAATTAAAACTATCGTCGTCACTTATTTTTTCATGAATCTATGGTGTAAAAGTG
>APFE031666899.1:114435-128082 GCA_000404065.3 Pinus taeda
CACCTGGGCATGATTGCCCTAGGATTCTGAGTATCCCAGGGACAAATTGAGATCTCCCCCTATAATAACATTGTCTTGGAGTAGTAAAGATGAGTTGAGGAGAGGTCTCCAAAAAGCCATCCTGTCCTGACAGGGTCCATACACATTAAGGATCTGGAATTCGGATGCTAGGGTTGGGGAGTATATGTCGGCACCCAGAAAGCCTCAGCCTCCCCATATGCTCAAAGTTTTAATAGATCTATTACAAATGCTCAGGGATAAATCCCCTGATCTACCCAAGGCATCGATGGACAAGCTGGTGGTCCGATGGTCCAGATAACACAAGGAGTCTAGAAATAGTCTCTTGCATATCCTCGCCAAATGAAATGGTCCCCAACTTAGCAGGTCGCAAGGTTGTCTAGATGGAGTCCTCCACTATTTCTTGTGTACTTTTACATTCAAGTCTACAAGCTATCAATTTTATGTTTCATTTACCAATTCAACTGAGATATTTCAATGATGATGCCAATGATTTTGGAGTTGATTTGGCACAGTGATAGGCATGTTAGTTTGTTGATGATGTTACATGAAAGGTATGTTGAGTACTAGATAAATGCAATTAACCTCAAGCAGTTAAGGACTAAAATGGATATAGTGTACACGTGTGATGATGTGTACGTATTCATAAACACTTCACTCAAAACGTAAATTTTCTTCTCACTCAATAGTGGAATTTTACTAAAGAAAGAGAAATATATTTTTAACAAGAGCAGGAGCCCTATCCTCCAAAAATAGAAGCTTTCTTCTAAACTAACACAAATTATCCCTTCCAAAAATAGAAGCCTTCTCTCTAAACACGCCAAAAATTTAACTTCATAAAAGGAAGAACCCTCCAATAGAGATAGCATACCCTACAAATATTATTAATTCACTACAAATTAGTAGCACGATGTCTAAAGATATCAATATAATACTTCATCGAAGCCACTCAACTAAGTCTTAATTCATCTTCATGCATTATGTTGGACTTAAAACTCAACTAATCCTTATTTAAGAATTAATCTCATACTTGAATTCTAACAAGGAAAGGTTATCCAATATACTAAAATTGTCCTCTTAAAGGCATAAAAATTATCATTGACTTTGGACTCGATTATGTCTAAGTAAAGGCATTAGTTCCATGTTTTATTCCAATTAAAGGTGCATTATATGTTATTATTCAGGAAAAATATAGACCTTGCAAAACATTGATTTTTACACCTTAATGGAGAACTTGTGAAGACCTATTAATGACCTTAAGAAATGCTAATTTTGAGATTTCCTTAGGGAGAACATTGTTAATTCCGATTGTAGTGAGCCTTGAATGTAGTGAGCTAAGAATTTACCAATTATGGATTTGATGTCTCAAACAATTATAGGAACTTGTGATTTTACATTTTGGTTTAATATGGTTGTTGGTAATCCACTAATTTTAATGAGATATTTAACTTAGGTGTTAAAGTTCAAGTGAATGCACATCTACTAGGATTTCGTGAACAAAAGCATTGAAGTAGCTTCATTGGGTTCCATTACCAACTTCAAAATGCCAAGGCTAAGTGTAACCATCACCAAAAGCATGTAAGGCATATAAATCACAATGTAGGTGTTCCACCGATATCATGGCTCTAAGGATAAATTAACCATCATCCATCCAAGCAACAAGTATAATCATGACTGAATATAAAATATGCACTAGATGTTATACAATAAAAATCCATGGGACAACGTGTATGCACAATCATAATGCGCCATCTGGCTAAAACATAGGAACCTTACTCATCAATATAATGGAGAAAATATGGTGATTAACAGGAACCAATTCATACAACCAAAAGGAAATCAATCATATGAAACCAAAAATTTAGATGATATCCTATCATGAGAAATTTCACACAGTTAATTGACGTTCAAACAAGCCCAAAATGTAGACATGAGATTCAATACTCATACTAAAAGTGTTGAATACTTATCTAAATATGAATTGGGTAACTGATTCGAAGACTACAACTCTCCACCCAACCTTATATTGGGTTGTGTTAAGGTATTTCATGCAGCCCAATCACCCCCAAGCTAGATCACGGAACATGAGTGAGTTTCATGCTTATGGATTGCTTGGTTTCATGACAACATGAAATAACACTTGCTTATACCAAAAAATTCATCGAAGTGGAGGAAGTGAAAACATTTGGATCAATACTCTTCTCTAGTATATCCTCCCGTAAAAGTTTGATGGCTTTATACCCTTTTCCCATAATACAGAGTATATTGATGAACATGTTGGAGGTGACAACCTTACATTACAACCAAGTTACTTTATCCAACCTCTTGACAAATACCAATACACCTTGTGTTGTTTAGTGCTCCCAAAATTTGTCAAGAGGTTTTCTCACCTATTTATAGTCGTATTGGTTTGCATGGTATTTAGTAGAATGCAAAGGACACCCCTTGGATACTAGAATATAAAGGATTCCCCAGATATCACGCATGTATGCAAGGTTTTGAGGAGAAATGAGGAGTTCCTTTATCATGATTGAAATTAAGCTTTATTACATATATATCCAACACAGATTACTCCTGCTAGCTTGTAGTTCTCATCCACAATAGTACATGTATCTTGTCTCTTTTCCTAGTTTCCCTAGTCCTATTGATCTTTCAAACCACATTACATATGAAGATCATAATCACATTTTTTTTGCAATAATAGGACCACATGCTACATTCTTTGTTGCATCCATCACATACGAACATAGGCCTTTATGTCAATACAAGTTGGTGTTCATGCTAGCTGTATTGATTTCTTTGGGAGATTTCTCAACAAGTTCTTTCATCTCTTCTGCAGCCTCTAAAAATGAGCATCAATGAATGGATATTAAGCCTTGGCCCCATGAGTAGACAATACACTTTTGGCATTATTTATCACACTTTTCCCATCTAGACCAACTGCAATCAAAGATGGGATGCTTCTAACACAGAAATATTGTGATAGATTCTTCTTGTTTTATCCCAAAATGGAAGATTCAGTCACGACATGCCTTCATAGTAGTCTTCCAAAAGTCTCTTGATCTTAGTCCATAGAATGAAATTGACCTCAAAATATCCTCCTCTTTCTTTGAGTTTTTTATAATCCTTTATAATATCTGGAGTGAAATTTTGGCAAGGATAACACCAATGGGCAGAGAAATATAGACCAAATTTCTTTCCCACGAGCTCAAATACCAGGACTTAGGCACCTCCATACTCGAAAACAAAGTTGCGCACATCTGAAACCAAAAATGACCCCACGGTTCATGCTTCTCCTTTCGCATTTTATTTATCTTCAATCTCATTTAGACGATCTTTTGTAAATGGGTAAGCTCAAATCCCATAGTCTCGTATATGGGCCATTGTATTAGTTGGTATTGTGTTCCCATTTGGACCTAAAATGATCAACATTGGGATACCAGAAACTTTGAAGTAGCGAAATAATTTCTTCCCAATGTTGTCTACAAATGTAAATCTAGCCATGGCATGCTTTCATGATACACTTCAAAGGCTTTCTCCATTTTTTCACGTGAGATAAACTTAATCTCCAAGGCCTCCTCTCTTTTAAAATCTCGTTGTAACTATCCACAAGCTATGGAGTGAAATTTCTACGAGGACCACACCAACGACTGAGAAATATAGACCCTTGTTTTGTTGTAATAAGCTCAACAACATATCTTCAAAATTCTTAGGGAATGTTTTGTGGTAGTGATAATCTTCCTGAGTTCCCATCCTAGCCAGGCTTTCTTCAGCCCGTGAAATCCCACCAACTACCCTTTTTCTTTCTAATTTATCTATTGGTTTCGCTTTGTCATCCTTTGTCAATTTGTGTCTACCTACCATAATTTTGCAGTTCAATCATCATGGTGCCACTTAATCTATTATCCCTGGTATTTTTGTAACCTGCCCTTTGTGCATACATGTTAGCCTCCATGGCTACCACCAAAAAAGTCCATATCCCAAGCAGTCTCCCCCTCCACCTCAGCTTCAGAATGTGTGTCCCCTACTCAACCCAATAATATATTTAATTTACAATAAAATGAGAAAGGGTAAACGGGATTATCACAAACCCTCCCCCTTGGGGGAACACTATCCTCAGTGTTTAATGACCATATACATTATAAAAATGAAAGCTTGAATGGCTAAACACAACTGATAGGTATCTTTATATGTATAAGCTCATTTAAGATTTTACAACACCTCTTACATGTGCAGTGGCTTACCCATCCACTCAATAAATGTCACTTTATAAATGTAGCCATCTATCCATGGCCCTTTCTGCAGTATTTAGGTCCTTGATGCATCCAATCTGACTTGGATTTGTTCCCTTTCCTTGGAGTGTTTCCTACCTCCAATGTCTAGCATTGTTATCCTTGAGCTCCTTATCACTTAAGTAAACAATTCTCGGCTCATTGTTTCCAGGCACACCCTCAATGTGCTTCTGATTCCAACCAGCTATGCTAATGACCAAAGGAAAATTTATTTTATGACATTCCCTTCTCTACTTCCTAGTTTCTTAGGATATCTGATCACCCCCCCCCCCTTCCATGCTTCGTTGCATCAGACTGGTCTAAAAACCAAGGCATATCTTGCCTCAAAACTATTGTCAGTCATAGCATGATTTATGGAAATCATTTGGCACCATTGGTACTAGTGTCCCACAATGACATCATTCTTGAAATCTCTTGCTTTTGCACACTATTGTTTCTCTATCTTGTGGCCAACTTTGTTCATATGATGTGATAAATCCCATGTTTATTCCTGCATCATAGACACATAGATCCAACGAGGCTCATCATAAAGAAAAATATAATGAATGTAAATTATACCTTATTACAAATTTATCCTTATAGTGAATTTGGGATTTCCCATTACTCCTATAGAAACAAGGTCAGTGTCTGAATCATATCATCATAGACTAAACCATATCATCAGGTTAGCTCAAAAATACAAACTGCCATAAATCATGCTCATAATTTAAAAATTCAGAGGATCGATAAAGCATTGGTACTTCTTTCGATTTGATGGCTTCTTCTTTTCTTGTACAAACATGGGATCAATTCCCTACCCTGGAAATCACCCATACAATAGCATGTCCTCCATGACTAAATTTTTGATCCAAGGAGGTTGCTCCAATGCTCTAGGTACCCTCCAAACTATTCGTCAAGGTACCAACTCAACAATCATGCTACTCTAAAGCTCTAGGTACCCTCTAGGCTAACGGCCTAGGTACCCACCCCACAGTCATGTTGGATCACAATTATGCTTCTCTAAGGTTCCATGTAGCTAAACTTAGGGTTAAGAGAACTCCCTTTTTCCATTTTGTTGTCCATCACCTTTATGGACTCAACTAGCCTACTTGGTTTTCATATCACGTGCCACTTACCCTTTCCTTTTGCATATGCATGTTGCCATGTTTTTTCCAACTTGCCTCATGGTGTTCCACATTACATTTTTTCCTCAACATGTTCTTATCCATGTGAAACATACATTACCTCTTCTTTATAAATTTGTGGCTTCCCTGCCACCCAACCCTCTTTCCCTAAGGCCCCTGAGTATGTAAATAAAGGGACAATTATAAAATCAACAAGAATTGCAATACGAAAAATCAAAGGAAACATTGCAAAAGAAAAAGAAAAATAAAATCAACAATCACAATCATATAAGAAAACCGCACACAAAAACAACATGGCCATACATGTCCATAAATCAAATCACACAAATAAAGTTCAAAATCATAGCACATCAATCATTGAGTAAAAGAGTCCCAAAACTAAACTCAGTGTCATGAGTTTGGCATTCATGGTACTCTCTGTGATCATGCCATGCACACATATGTGTAACAAAATAAACTTCCTTTCCTTGTCCCTGTCATTGGGTCTTTCCATGTGCAAGAAGACTCAACCTATTTCCCTGTAGTTGTTCATGCATCCATGCAAACCAAACATCTATGTAATTTATCTTCCAAATTCAGGAATGTGTATTCATATTGGTCCAAATTGTTATCCTGCATTTGCAAATGTTAGATCCATGCCAATAGGGTAATTATAATCAACCTCTTTGTTGAAATCACCATTTAAAACTAGCTATTTGAAAATTTACGAAGATTCAACCTTATTACCATAGCACTTGCAACCTCTTCGAATAAGTTAGTATGCATCATATTTTTAAGCTTTATCATTTATAAAAGAGAGTGCATGTGACTAAGTCTATAAGCAATCTCAAGTTAGCAATTAATTACTATAACCCACACCTGCCAACAAGCATTCATTAGTTACTAATTTCCCAACAATGCACCTCTAATCATACCATTCATAGGATCCAACACATGCACGCACACATATATATAAACAGGTTTGCACAAGCAAAAAAACAATATGCAACATAATGCCTAACTTTGGCACATGTAATGGTACAACTCAACGATTTCCATCATGTTGAAAGCATTTTCACATTCCATATTCCATTCCATAATCAAGCTTATATTTATTCATATTCATAATCATCTATAATACTCGATAACTGGAGTCTCACTCATCTCTAAGGGTTCAAACTTGGAACTCTTACGCGTTTAGCTATGTGGTAGGGTACTATCTTTGTCCCCAAAATTCTAGGGTTACACCTTTAATCTTTAATTCCTTTCACTCTAGAGTCCATTAGGTCAAAGTGTTGAACCTGAGAGCTCATAAATATTTATGCCTCAGAAGTCTGATGCAAGAGCATCTAAGTACTCTTAATCAAATTCGGAATTAAAACTAATTAAATCCATGTTCACTTAACTTAATAAACCCCTACCAAATTATCGGAACCCAAAACAATAGAAAACCCGACTATACACCCAATCAATGAAAAACAAATACATAACCTGTCAACGAGCTAGTCTCACTTCGACCGCATCCGACCGGGTCTCAAATAGATTTAACCCGTGTTGATAACATATCGGGTCTGACTTTTCCACCGAATTTTACCACTCTTGCGGAGCCGATAAGGAATATAAATCCTTGATATATAGATTTTTGGGTCCATTTTTGAAATTAAAGTTCGATCACTTTATCACGCAATATCCATTGCATATAAGAGGCCATCAAATCTACGGTTTGCGGGACTTCAACTATCATGTGGTTTAAAAACGGGGTTAACCCCCACAATCGACTATGACCTAAGAGTTTTAATATGAGATCGACGGCTAGGAGCAAGTGCGGGGCTTCAGCCATGATCAAGAAATCTGTACACCCCTACCCCCCCCCCCCCTCGACAGTTGTTGATCATCGTCAGATCTGCCAGCCAACAAACAGTCTTGAATTATTTTGGGGTTTCTTCACAAATTATCTGTCAACTCAGTATTTTGATGTTTCAGGTCTGTTTCCTGTATTAAACCACATGCACATTCATTAGAGAACACTTACGATCTTCTCACAAACAGATCATCATTGATCAAACCTGTGATCAATGATGATTCATTTCTTCATTCAATCTCTATCTGCTAATCTGGTAGGGATAATCCACATCAACCATTTTTCTGCATTATATACAGAACACACATTCTTATCCTATATTTTGAGCATCAACAAACATAGTAATACTCAAATCCTCAATCCAAAGACTAAAAGTTATAAACACACTCAATACTAAATTACACAAAAAATACACAATCCACATTGTATTCATATTGATAAATATTTATAGAAGAAGCAGTCACACTTGACTATTTCAGTTCTTCCCTCGCTCATCCATCCCATCTTTCCATCTGAACCTAACCCCCCTTCACTCATTCCAAAAGATTACAATTTATACAAAATGTGGATTCATGAACCCATTTACTTTAGATCCAAAAATCTCTCATTCTTCCCTAAAGAATCTCTTCACTCCACTCTTTTCTCAAACAAATGCTAATTTTAGCTTTCAAATCCCTCATATACTTTTCAAACCAGATAATCTAACTACTTGGCCTGATCTCCATGCAAGGAGGATCAATCAGCTACTTATACCCTTTTCTGCTCAGATTTTGACAACAAATAAAACACTCTCATACATTTAAATTAATAAAATTAATTAATCTCTTGTCTTCCAACCCTTTGTTAGCCACAACATGTGATCATACCATCACATTGTTGACTAGGTCTAAATTATCTTGCATCAGACTCCCAAAGTTGAAAGTTTTCATGACCTCCTAGTCATGTGTTTCTTCTATTGATCATCTAGTATCCCAAACTTTACTTTGTAACTGTTCATCACTTTCATCATGTTTTTGATTCATTTCTTTTGCCACTGTCACTTTTGTTCTTCCAAGATTCCAAATCTTATGTTGTTGTTGTCCACTTTCCTTGTTGATACAAATTTCTTTTGTTAATTTCTCTTCCTTGTTGTCTCTCTTCTTAACTGGCTTCATCTTCCACACTTTCTCAACTTCCTCTTTACAATTTGTTCGTAGTTGAACTCCACTGACATCTGTCTGTTGTACAGTCTCCCTTACCATAGAAATTATGAAATTTTTGTCCAATTCTTCTTCACCTCTTTCATTTACAAACTGTTGCTTTTACTCTACAACTTCCCCTTCATTATCATTAAAGATAATCTTTCCCTTTATCTTATCAAGTTCATCCAATAACTTTTCTAGTAATTTGAATCTTCCCTCACCTCCAATAATCATATCATTTGCATATTACTCCTCTTTCCTGTATAAAACCGAATTTATGCCACAATTATCAGATTTAAAGTTACTATGGATTTTTGTCTCCACGGATAACTCTGCCATCAAGTCCTTATACGGATCCTCTACAAAATTTATAAAACTATCAATAAAATTCATTTGAGCACTTTCCTGTTCATTACAAAATATTCCCTATTTTGACACAAAAATGTCATTCAACAATTCAAGAATTAAACTCTCCTAAAATATATCATTGTGAAGTATCCTTTCACCTTCTGTACAACTAATTAATGTTGTTTCATCTTCACCTACAACAAAAACAAAATTCTGGTTTTCTAAAGCTTCTTCATGGTTTACAGATTCATAAAAATAATCCACTTTAACATCACAGAATTCCTGAACTTTTGTATTTGTCAACATCATCATACATTCCTTCACATTTTTCACACTGTCTGGATTTTCTACTGAAGATACTTCATTCTGGTTATCATCGAAAATTTCCATTTATTTGTCTTCAACTTCCCTAATCATGATAATTTCCCTATCAATACCATCATTCTCAAAAGTATTAAATACATGCCCAAAATATCCTTCTATTTCAACTATTTCCTCAAACAGTTTCACTTCTTCATCAACATGCATAAGCACATTGTCCAATTGTTGTTTATCACCTGTCAAACCTAAAAATATACACATCATGCCAGTTTCAAAAATACAAGGCTCTTCATCTGAACTCTCATTGACCAGACCTTCATTCTCCTTTGAACTATTCGGATAGTTCACTAAGCTATTGAGATATTCTTCCTCGACATCTCTGATTTCCTTTTCATCAAAGAAAACTTCTGGAGCTGTAGATTCTTGACTTTGCTTGACAATTTCATCATAAGTCTGAATAACATCCCCCTATCCTTCACAATTTTCTCCAGCACTCAGTTTATCCAAATAAGACAAGAATGTCTCCTTCTCTTCTATGATAAGACGTTGATCTTTCAAATATTTCCTTGAATTAACTTCTTCAGATGAGTTCTCTATTTCATCTTCACTTCTCTTCACTTCACAACCCTGCAATGCATTAACTTCTCTCCCTCTGTCCATTTTCCATTGGTTTCTATCCATGTTAATATTCCTTCTAACATGATCCAATAAGTTTTCACTAAGAGAAGAAACAACCATTTACTCATACCTTTCAATTTTCTCCACCAATCGAAGTCTTGAAAGTCTTCCTACATCTCCTTTTCTGCTTTTCTTGTCTCTACCTCTTTCACAGAGTCAATTTCATTTGGTTTCATACCTACAAATTTACATTCACACAAATAATTAATCCCAAAATTATGAGATTCGTTTGCCTGTGAAGATGCTACCAGCTCCTTTCTCTCATGTTGATCTGTATATATCATCTCTTCGTCACTGTCATCATTGTCTCCTTCCCTAAGGAGAGGTCCTTTCTCTGGTTCACAAATGTATTCTACTCCTTCATTCTCAACTTTTCGAAGCATTAATTTATTAGCAAACAATTCTCTCACTGGCCACTTAACTATTTTCCCCACAAATTCCTTGTTCCAAATCTTCTCTGATTCCTTTTTGTACCAACTCCTTCAAATGACTGAGTTCTGCCTTCGTCTCAGTGAACTCTATGTCCATTTCTTCTTTACTCGTTCATTTGAGTCCAACTACTTTGGCACTCTTTTTTCTCTGTCTGTGACTTTCCTTTGTACCCCTGTTATGACTATCAATAGTCAATTCCATTTCTTCCTCTGGTGAAATTCCCTTGTTCATTGGTGAGTTGCAACTAGCCCTTTCTCTCATCTGTAACAAGTCTACTTCATGCCTCACCAAACTTTTATGAGTTTAGCCTTTTGGCATCTAATGGTCCTTTCCTCGAACCTTTCACTGACTAGCAATTCTACCTAGCACTCCTCTTGCTGGAATTTCTTTAAGACAACTCTACCCACAATCACAATTGTGGCGCTGCCTCAACAACTTCTACCCAACCGCAGTTGGAAGTTGTTCTCAACTTCTCTTGAACACTCCTTGCTCTAGGTTGTTGCATCTTCAATTTATCACTTCCTTCTTTCATTCAGTAATTTCATTTACTGTTGGGTACTGTCACCTTTACTCATCTGCGAGTTCTTCTTGATTCATCTTCTTTAACATAGCTCATGTGCTACGATGTTGATACAATTCATTCTACCTTCCAGCAATTTAGCTGCTTCCATTGACCTGTACAATATTATCTCAAGATACATCAAAGTACCTTTCAAACCTACCAATTTTCCTTCAAAGATGTCTTAAAACTAATTCCCATTCCATCAGTAATATCTTTTCCAAATGATTCATCTGTTCACTATTTCATTTAAACTTCTCCATTCAAAAGACTCCATACAGTCGACAACTATTCTTCATCTTACGATTAAGATTCAATTTGAAATTCACCTATATTTACAAATTCATGACACACTACAAATTCCTTCTGGTAATCTGTTGTAATCAAATCTTGTCTTGCTTCTACAAATTCCAAAATGCATTCCTTGTAGTGGTTCTTCTTTCAGATCTATTAAACCCAATCTTTGTTCTTTCAACCATCAATATCATTGTCTTCAACAATACTTTAAGCAATCCTTAATCATTAAAATCTTTCAAATCACTTAAATGATTTCAGTCATAGCAATCCACTCTTCTATTTGACATTAAATTGAAAACCTTTTACTTCAATTTCGCTTTCAAATCAAACCAATCATTTAATCAATTTACATGGAAATTTCATTTGTCTGAAAGGAAATTTTCACTCCCTTGTTTTTCTTCAAACATCCAAACAAATCTCTCTGCTGACAGAGGATTCACCTTTTCCTTGTTCTGATATCAGTGTCCTTTGCATTAAATTATTTTGAGCTCTGATTTTGCTTTGATTGTTCTAACATGCAGATATCCAATCTTTAACATTATTGTACTTCTATGCAGAATCATTTTCTGCTCTGATACCAAAAATGATGCCAGGGATTTGACATCCTTTAAAAATCCCATGTGGACCTATGAGTTATGCCCACATAACCTCTAAAGTGAAGCAAGGTTACACCCTTTCATAAATTTGGAATTAAAACTAATTAAATCCCTGTTCACTTAACTTAATAAACCCCTATCAAATTATTGAAACCAAAAACAATAGAAAACCCGACTATACACCCTATCAATGAAAAACAAAAACACAACCTGTCAACGAGTCGATCCCACTTCGACCGCATTCGATCATATCTCAGATAGATTTAACCTGCGTTGATAACATATTGGGTCCAACTTTTCCACTGACTTTGACCACTCTTACGGAGCCGATAAGGAATATAAATCCTTGATGTATAGATTTTCAGGTTTGTTTTTGAAATCAAAGTTCGATCACTTTATGACGCGATAGCCGTTGGATATAAGAGGCCATCAAATCTACGGTTTGTGGGACTTCAACTATCACATAATTTAAAAACGGGCTTAACCCCCACAATCAATCGTGACCTAAGAGTTTGAATATGAATTCGACAACTAAGAGTGAGTGCGGGGCTTTAGCCATGTTGACAATAATACTGAGAGGGGGGGTGAATCAGTATTATTTAATTCTTTTACCAAATCTTTCTTATTTATACTTTGACTTATTTTTGCATACCAATACCATAAATAATGAGCATGAACAAGAAAATCAGACAGTCACATCAAAGAACACCAGATATAAGGTGGAAACCCAATGTGGGTGAAAACCACCTGCTGCAATATGTCTCTATCTTCTTTCAAATTAGAAACTCCTTTTACAATGGTCTTGTACTGGTGCAGTCCTTTACCAGTACGCAGGCTGCAACCTGCAGAGAGCTACAACTCTCTCTCGTTTCCCAGTCTCTCCTGGAAGGGAGCTACAACCCCCTACTTCTTTTCAAGGACCACTTTTCATAAATTTTCAAACTGGATCCATATATATCAAATGATTATCAAGTACATGTAAATTATACAGTCAGCTGTAATAACCAGATCAACAATAACAGAACAGAACCCAGAACTCCTTTATCAATAGAAAAATTCAACCAACAGAAGATCTTAACACAGATACGCAGGTTTTCTTTTTATTGGCCTGCGTCGCTACGCACTTCACCCTCTGCCTCTCTGCGTATACCCGCAGAGTTCCTTCTGCTGTACTGCGGGTCCATGCAATGCTCCTTTCACTGATATGCGTACAGTACGCACCCAAATGTACTATCGCGCCGCGTACTGCAAGGTAGGCACGCACCCAGAAGAACTAACGCGCCACGTACTGTCACCGCAAGTACGCACCCAAAAACACTGTCGCGCCGCGTACTTAAACAGCAAGCACGCACCTAAAGCACTGACGAGCTGCGTACCCACGCACTTCACCTTTGTCACCTCTGCGTACCCACGCGCTGCACCTTCGCCTCTTCTGCATACCCACGCACTGACCCTTTGTTGCCTCTGCGTACCCACGCACTGCCACTGTTGATTACCTGCGCACCTCTGATTAGGGCCAAAATACAGTCAGATACTCAGATCTGATCTTGCGCTCGAGAAATCACCCTTCACAGATTCGCTTTCAACTTCTCTTCTATAGATCAAGCTTCTTAAACCGAGAACCCAATAGATCAGATCTTAAGATATTCAATACACAAAAGATGCCCAAGCCAAATGATCTCCTTAGCTTTATATAGGCATGCTCTTCCTCAAATCAAGGATCATGGGGCTCAATAATAATAATAAAATAAACAATACCACGGGCCAAAACCATGATAACCCAATACTGTTGGCTAAATACCATGAGAAACCCCACGTGTGGGTGCTTTACTGCCTTGGAGTGTGTGCACTGGGGTACGCACCCCATGAATGGGTGACCCGCGTATTTGGACGCGGTCCCTGCACGGTATAGCTGCGGGTACGCACCTCCTGAACTGTTCTCCTGCGTACTTCTTTATTTT
>APFE031666905.1:0-12768 GCA_000404065.3 Pinus taeda
CCCTCCTTACTCTTGCGATGAGTCAGGACCTTCGATCGCTGCTTTGTGAGATGATATCATATTCTGCCACGTGGCCCCACTAGAGGAGAGAGAGAGCCCGCTGATCCCTGGTTTTTCGCTGAATTTATTTGTTAATCGCAATCGGCCCTTCCTCAGTGATTTACACTATCATATTGTAACATCGCAATGTCGCAGTTTTAGCGTTATCACCCTGTCGAAGATCCAATTGCGATATGCAATGACCCTGGACTACCAATTTCCGATTTGTGAGATGACATCATATTTTTCCACGTGTCACCTTGTGAGTGGTGACACGTGTCACCCTATTTTGGCCCCTTATGACCCCTAAAAATGCCAAATCTACAAGCCACATCATGATGATGTCATACTTCACATGTCTTTATCGGATCCAATAGTGTTATGCCACGTGGCCCCACTGGAGAGAGAGAAAGAGCTCGTCGATCCTTGATTTTTCACTGAATTTCTTTGTTAATCAAAATTGACCCTTCCCCGATGATTTACACTATCATATCGCAACATCGCGCTATCGCAGTTTTTTAGCATTGTCACTCCGCCAATGCTCCGATTCGCCGATTTGCGATACACTATACCAATATCTCTTGATTGTCAGGACCTCCGATCTACGATTTGCGACATTGGAGATCGCTTGATCGTTGATCTCACTGCCCTCTCCTATTGCTGTTGGAAACTTCGATTGCGATTTGCGATATCGGGGATCACTTGATCGCTGATCTCACTGCCCTCCCCTGTTGCTGCTAGAAACTTCGATTGCGATTTGCGATGAGCCTTACCCTTAGTCTTTTTCTCTTTGTTTTCTGACTTTCAAATGGTAGCTTCAATCTACTCTAACTTTTGATCCAGAAGTCCATTTTTGGACTTCCATGTACCGTTGGAAATCTTATTCCAAGCACTATCCACTAGAGAGGGTCCGATTTTGCTTTGAGAGCTTCTATGGCTTGGAAGATGGCTGCAAACTTCTCATTTCTTTTGCCCTCTTTATGCAACTGGAACTCTGTTTTCAGAAGATGACAACACTTTCAACAAAGTTTTGTCCTACTTTAGAGAAAAAAAAGCACTTATGAGTATTATTGAATAATGATGACTTTCTTATCATTTAGCAAGGTTTGATTTCTATAAGACGTATACTTCTACAACTTAATAATAATAATCTATTTTTTGGTCAGATTGGAGCTAAATACAAATCGGTGTATGAGACCCCCTTGTTTATGGGACAAGGGATCCTATTCACATTACAAGTTGATTGCTAAAGTCTTTTAAGTATAGCTTGCATGGGTTTAATAGTCAAGAACATTTTTTTCTTCCTTAAAGTCACAAGTTAAAAAAGAGAGGGGGTAGAGGTTATATATGTTGAAAGACTAATATTGGCTAGTTTTGATGAGACTCAAAGGGTAGGAATCCCCCTAGAGTGGGACCCCCATATCGGAGTGTCTTTACATCTTGACCCTCGAGTCACAATTTTTTGTTAATTCTTGATATTTCTAGTTTGCCGGCTACTTTTACTAGTTACACACAATCTCATTGTGAATGAGATGTGTAATTGTAAATCCTGGTTACCCTTGTCAAATTTCAAGATTTTGGTACCCCAAATGTTTTTGATGGTGCTGAATCTATTTCCAACATCAAAAACATGATTCAAACACTGCTACCACAAGATTTCTCGAAATTATCTTGCCTCGATTCCGACCACTTTTGACCGTCGAAACAATTCCTCTGCCTAGATAAATGATGCATTTTTAAGTATAATATTTAAAATTTAATAAAAACATTAAAAAAATAAAAAAAAATATAATGATTTTAAAACATTTTTTTTTTTTTTTTTTTTTTTTTTTTTTTTTAATTTGGACCATTTCCTTTCCTTTACTTCACCTAGAACCATATAAATGATAATTAATTCAAAATATCAACCTAAAATTCCATTATTGTTATTATTCACACTATCAAATCCGATTGATGCTGTAAAGTCGTGTGAACTAAAATATATATATAATATATATTTAAATAATATATTACTATATGTTTTGAAACCAATTTATGTGGTTAAAGGATAATGGTTTAAGTGTTTAATTCATTTTTCTTTTCACTAAGGTTGTATTTTACGGAGACATGTTAATTTTGTATAACGAAAAGTTGAACAAGTCAAAAGAACGTTCCAATTCACAAGATGTGGTAATTTTTTTTAATCATGATTCATGTTAAAAAGGTTGTTAGGGAGAGAAACTGGATAATAGGATGTTCTGTTGAATGGATATTCAGGTTTTTAAGATCTTTTTGATCTCGTGGATGTTATTAAAATTCTTCCATCAACCAATTACCAAAAAAACACTTTCAGTTATCAGTTGTTTGGGCTGATTATGTGCTTGTTTTTTTTTTTTTTGTCTCCCTCAGAACTGTTCAGATGGTTGTTGGCCACTTAAATTGCTTCCCATGACTCTCTGAAGATTTTTGTGTTCCATTTTATCACAACTAATGTTGTTGTTGCCTTTTACCATTTTTTCTTATTCCTCGGAATTGCTTCATATGCTAAATGTATGGCAATTTAATGGTCTTTAATTGCTGGCTGGAGTTGATAAGCCTTTAGATAATAAATGTTTCAAAGTACGTACGTACTGAGAATTAGGCAGCTAGACTATTTTGCATTTATGGGCAGTCTCTAGGCAGCTAGACTATTTTGCATTTATGGGCAGTCTCTAAGTCTCTGAAGGCGTACTTCGCATTCAGCGGTTCAGAGAGAAAATTTGAGAGTAGTTAATGAAGCGATGTTTTGGCAGGGGTATGGTTACTTCAAATTATTATTTTTAATTGATAAATAGATTCAGCATTATGTAAAATTAAATCATTAAAATGGTTAATGTAATAATTTAAATTTGGAGTTGTTTTTAGTGAGATTTTTTAGATTTTCTGGTGTTTTTACTCAAAAAATTGAAGTGAAATTTTGATTTTTTTGTTATTTAAACTGGTTTTTTTCATTATATATATGAACTCAACAGGCTGAAAAAAAAAAACAGGGTGCTTGGATTGCTCAGGGGTTACCCATCAAGCTTGTAATTTCAATAAATTTCTGAGATTTTAGAGAAATTAAGCCAGAAAAACCACCAGAAAAACTTCCAAAAAACCACCAGTAACAAGATTTCCACTATCCACAATTATAGCAATGAGACAAAAATTTCCACTATCTACAATTATAGCAATGAGACAAAGGATCCATAACAATTATAGCAATGAGGCAAAGGATCAGTGTCCACATATAATGACTCTTCACATGTTAATGCCATATTTCCTAGTTGCATGAACTTTACCAAGCAACCCAACATAAAAGATCAACTTATGAAACTTTAATTGGCAATAATTGGCAACCGCGGGAAAGTTTAAATCTTGCTAAATCGAGCAGAGCAGATCTATAAATACAAGATAAAAATGTTAAAAAAATAAAATAAATTAAAAAATTAATGTTTAAGGGGTTAAAGATAGTGTAGGGGTATTTATATATTTAATGAGAGCTTTTAATTTTTCAACATTTTTTTCTGAATAAATTATTTCAAAAGATATTCACATAATTTTTTTTTGTTGTTTTTGAAGTCTTTATATTTTAAAATGAAATGTTTTTTGTTTTTACTTTTTCAAAAGTGCAAAAAATACACTTTTTCTTCTTATACTTTTTTTTGGTGGTTTTTAGCACCCAGTTTCACAACTGAGCTGATAAGAATTGGCCACTCACTGAGCAATAAGAATTTTGGCTCTCCAAGAAATATTGGCATCTGTGTACCCTTGTTTATGATGACTAAGAGTGAGATTAGCCCCTATGTACCATTTTTTATGATGATTAAGAGTGAGATTAAACTTTTCAATTTAGTACTTTCTCTTTCTCTCAATTATGCCTTGAAATTTCTCTTTCTCCCTAGCTCTTTCTCCCAAGTATGGTTGTGAAACTTATTACTATTTGTGAAACACATATTCTAGTAAACACCCCATTTACTAAACCATTTATTAATACATATAAAAAATAAGTGGCCAACTATATGGAAAATATAGGATAAATAGACAAGTGTGGCCATGTATAATGGAAATAAGGGATAAATAAATGGATGTAAATACAAGAATGTTAGTATATATAAAAAATGAGTGGCCATGTATATGGCAAATAAATGATACATACAAAAAATTCTAACTCCTAAACATTATATCATAGAATGATTGAAACCGGTATTAGAGTTGTAAAAACTGTTAGAGTTGTAAAAACTGTTAAATTTAATAGGTACTTCAGATATGGGTGCTTCAGATTTGAAATTATACATGAATGTGATTTAATTTAATAAAATTATTTTTGGCTGGTTTAGAAATTTGATGAAATAATTTGTAGTATTGTAATGTTTGGTTCTTTAAATTAATTTTTTAATATAAAAATTAGATTATTTTTAAACCATATTTTAAAATATAGAAATAAATTCACTTTTTTTAAACATCCAATTATACTAATTTTAATGATTAAAATTATTATTTGTAATTTAGGTCATATATATAAACTTTATTGTTAAATACTACAAACAAAAGTCTAACTCAAATATAGTTTCTTTCAATATTTTTGACTTACAGTGTTTAAAAAAATTTGGCGTGTTCATATTGACTCTCCACAATCTAATTCTTTCTATGATAGACCTCTTAAAAAAATAAGTTTAATTTATTGATTATTAATTTTATGTATTAAGATTTTAACATTAAATAATTTTTTTTTTAAAAACTTAGAAAATAAATTTATTTAGACCCTTTAATTCAATCCAAAAGATTAAAAACTTATAATTACCCTTACTAAAAATTTCAAATATGAAACACCAGTCAAATTCAGTTGATGTAACTTTAATATCTATTTTGATAATTTTAACCTATACTATTAACACGTTAATCTTTTTTATTATGTTTAATAGACACCACCATATTTACCCCTTAAATTCCACCCTGAAGCTTCCCCGACCAAAAATAATCAGTACATTAAAGAAGCGGTTACTGTGCAAACTCTGACCAGATATCTGAAATAAGGTATCCCGTTTTATTTCAATTGTCATAATATTAATGGCGGCTGCTTTTTTCATGGTTTCTTTTTCCAAAACATTGTACATTGTTTTCAACGTGGACGCCACAGCATTGCATTGAATGCGTTATTTTTTTTATGTTTTTCCTAGCAATGTGCATGCCATAGCATTACATTAAACATTATATGAGTTACCATTTTTTATTATGTTTTTCTTTATCAATAATGTGCAGGTCACACCGTTGCATTAAATGTTTATATATATATATTTTAATTTTATTTTATTTATTATTATTATTATTATTATTAAGATTGTAATATATGTATATATTAGTTGTTTTAAGTGAATTTTATGGAAGTTTTTTTAGTCTAATTTTTCTAAATTCCAGCCAGAATTTAGAGAAACCACAAACTTAATAGGTAATTCCTGCACAATCCAAGGGCCTAGCAGTTTTTTAGGGTGTTGAATCTATATATACAGTCAAAAAACAAGTTTAAATAAACAAATCAAGATTTCAAATCAAAATTTTCAACTGGATTCAGCACTAGAAAGTCCAAAAATCGCACTAAAAATAACTCCATATAAATAATTACACCTGTATTGTTTTCTTTCCAATTCTCTTTGATAGTTGTTGAGTACTTGAATTGCTTCTTTATTAAAAAAAATGCAATTTATTGTTGTGATGGGAAACCATTATTTTTTTTTAAATCATGCTAAATTCATAAGTTGTAAAAGTAATTTGGGTAAGGTTCAAGATTAAATTTTTAGGTAAGCCAGATATACCAGAAATTTATGATTTAGCTAGAGCCTAGACTCCACTAGGGTGGGGAAGCCTACTCCTGGAGCCTTATCACAAGGAGCCAAACAAAGATTTATAACTTAGTTAGAACCAAGACTCCACTAAAGTAGAAAAGCCTACTCCTTAACCTTATAACAAAAAGCTAAAAATATCCTAACAAAACTTGATACTAAATGAAGAATAAACATCCCATCGTATCATCCTAATACTTGCAAAATAACTTGAAACTAAATGAAGAATAAACATCCCCATCGTATCATCCTAATACTTGCAAAATAATAGAAAAATGGCCAGTTTGGCCTACCATAACTGTGGGTGGGTGATATAACTTTAATGTAACTTCCTGTCTACACCAAACTTTGCAATTTGCAAAACGTTTTAGTTTCACCTCCATTAATAACACCATGGATTCCCATTAATTGTAACTAGTCTTGACCTGCCATAAATGTCTGTCATATAAATAGCCCCTTGTCACGCCTAGGATGGCCCCTTAGCAAGCTCAGCCAACCCAGGAATACCAAGACAGGGACTAAGAAGCAGTCTGTAAACTGTAGTATAGCAGTAGAGCAGTGGGAGTTTAATACAACCAGCCTGGTTTGATTTTGAGCGCATTCCTTTACGAGCTTTGCCTGAGAATGCTGTAGCCACGCTTCCAATTCAGCAGTTCCATCAGGTTCAAGCCAAAAAGTTGGGGTAGTCAACAGACTGCAAGAGAGAAAATGGATAACCTCAAGCGCAGCAGTATCAATAGCAGTGTGATCAATCGATTTTTCTTGTTACCTTCGGGTTCCTCTGTAACCAAACTGCTCAAGGAACGCTATGTCTATTCATTCTCAACACCCAAACGTTTTCGACCTGAAGTCGTTTACTCCATTGGTGGTCTGGTAAGAAATTTTCAGTCTCCCATGTCTTTTTATTCTAAGTCATTTCAATACAACTTGTTGGGATGTGGTCTAGTCACAAGTTGGAGAACTGGAGAAGGAATTTAAATTAAAACTAATTAGAAAAATAGCAACAAAATTAGCTGTTAGAAAAAGGACTGACCAAGTAGTGTGAGATTAAATCTTAATATTATTTTTAAAAGATTGAATGGCCAACAATCTACTGTACCTGCCTCTCATCTAAATCATCATGAAAATTATCAAATCACCATGAAAATTGAAACAGTAACTTAAGACAGCATACTGTAAGTGTTCCTTGCATTTTTTTGTTGAGATATCCACTGAATAGTGGCAGCATACTGAAGGACCACTGTCCACATATTAATCTCATTTTTCCTAGTTGCACGAACTCTACTCATCAGTCAATAAAAGACAACTTGTGAAACAGCAATGAGCAACAACATATTAAGGTCGAAACTTGTTAAAACCAACAGAATAGATCTCATTAATACCACAAGTGTTTGTACATGTTTAAAATGAATGGTCATGCGTCGGATAAAGGGTGCATAAATGGCCCCACTTTCAAGCAAATATTTTGATTTGAATCTTGTCAAAACTGTCTTGAACAGCAATTCCTCCACAGTGTAAGTCCCTTTTTTTGGGTGGCCCTTTGCCTCAATGGTTTTTTTTTTTTTTTTTTAAGGAAAGGGAAGTTTAATTTTTTTTATGGGAAAGCAATAATGTGCCCTTTTTTGTTTTTTCCGAATTTTTTTAACAATTGTTTTTTCATATTAAAATATAAAAAAGATAGTACAAATTTTCTGCATCTCTTTCTATTTTCCGTTCTCTATCTACTGCTTCATGATATTCAGATAGCAGTCCTCTATTTAATGCCTACATATCTATTGTTTCATATTATTTATAGACATTCTCCTTTGAGGATTTATTTCGAAATTTATGTAACAGATGTGAATAGCAAAGGTTTATTTCTTCAGTGTAAGTTTCTTTATGGTGGCATTGTTGTCGGACATTGGATAAATTAGTGATCTGGTGTGTTTCTTGCCATGTGTTTAACCACTTTTTGTGGATCCATTAACTCTAATGATGCATTTGTGTTCTAACAATTGTGATTCTAACAAGTTGTATTAGAGCTAAAGGTCTCAAATTTGTTTGGCCACATGTGCTTAACCGCCTCTAGTGGATCCGTTAACTCTGGCGATGTTTTAATTGCGAATTTTAATATAACAATTGTGATTATGCGAGTTTTGGCAGGAGTGAGTTTATTTGTAAATAAAGTGCAATAGTAAGTTTATTAGGGAAAATAATAATGAAACTTTTCCCAAATTCTCATTCTAAACTAGTTAAAAGTTCATAAAAACAAAGTTTTATGCTCCGCTTTTATGAAAAAAGGAATTATAATTTTCTATAAGAATTTTATTAAATTTCTAACTACATCTTATCACACACTCTTTAACTCATACCACTCCAATGGATGAAGTATGCTTTAAATCATCTTCCTCTTGTCCAAGGAGTTCTTTTTTTAACTGGACCTAATAAAACAGGTTAAAAGTCCAAGAACCACAGGCATATGGTAGAAGTGACAACTTACCCTTATGAGGTTAAAAGTCCAAGAACCACAGACATATGGTAGAAGTGACAACTTACCCTTATGAGCCACCAACTAGTGGTAAGAAGCAACTTAAACCCAAAGGCCAGTGAAAGCCTACCCTATGGACCACCAGGTAGCATGGTTTTCTCTTTAATAATTGTTTATGTCAACCAATATTTATGAATAACTGTCATAAAAGTCATTTGTGAATAACTATGTTCCTACTAAATAACCATTCAGTTATATTGGGTTTTCCCACCTAAAAAATAAATAAATAACTGCCAAAACTTCCTTTAAACATTTTATTTGATTTAGATCCAAAGAAATTTCAAAACCCAAAAGATGACTAAAACCATGAAAACAATTTGACTTAACCCAAATTCTGACACAATAAAAATAAATAAGATATTTTTAGCTTCCAAATATCAAAGCTATTTTTAAAAAAATATCTCAGTTCCTATACATTGAGAATACAAATCTCGATAGAATCGCTATTTTTCTTTTTCATAATGTATTTTTGAATACAGAAATAAATTCAAATTTAAAAAAAAACCCTTACAGACATTACAAATTTAACCGTTCAAATTTACCCTTTTTAATTTTCTCTCCGTGAGTTTATCATCAAGCAATTATGCTTGGTATTCCCCAATCTGGATCCCAAACATTAAACATAATATTATTTGTATTTGACATCAATGTATGGACATATTTATGTAGCTTAGTTGAAGAATAGTGTTATCTGCTCATTAATAATAGTTCACCAATTCAATTATTCGTGAGGCTGTTTAATTGATGTGCGGATTTTGAGGTCGTTTAATTGGTTGCACGCAGTTCTGATTCGTAATGTATGTTGTAGATGGTGCCACTTCAAGTCTTTGGATTTAGCTATGGACTTTTCATTTAGATTTCTGAACCAAAATGATATCTCAGTGTTTGTCTGGGTATTGATTCTACATTGAAACCATATTTTACTTTATTGGCTTTTCGTTTAGATTTTTCAACTAAAATGGCATCCCAGTCCGTTTAGGGTATCGATTTTACAACGAAATCGCACTTAATTCTTGATGACGGGTTTGGCCATTGATTGGTTTACCCCTGTTTCACAATACATCGATTAAAGTGCGTATTTTGTTTAAGGTTTTTGTGGGTTGTTTAATTATGAGATGTTATGGAGTTTTTTATTGAAATTGGGCAAAATAATTTTTGGTAACTTGTGATTTTTTGTTATTTAAAATGTGCTTTTGACTGCGTACATGGATTTGTTATTTAAAATGTGTTTTTCGTGTATATGGATTCAACGCCTTCATCTGGGTTGTGAAAAGTTTACAACTCAAACTTGTGATTCCAACAAATCCTTGCTGGATTTTGGGCAAATTAGATCAGAAAATATACCCATAAAAGATCCAAAATGTATAACAAATAGACTACTACCAATTCAGTTGTGAAGACTTCACAACTCAAACTTGTGATTCCAACAAATCCTTACTGGATTTTGGGCAAATTCCATCTGAAATATGCTAGTAAAAGCTCCAAAATGTATAACAAATAGACTATGACTTTTTCTTTGGTTGTGAAGACTTCACAACTCAAACTTGTGATTCCAACAAATCCTTATTGGATTTTGGGCAAATTCGATCGGAAAATATACCCATAAAAACTCCAAAATGTATAACAAGTAGACTAAGACTTTTTCGTTTATTTATGTTTGATGCTCAACAAACATATTGAACATTTTCACTTTTTACTTTAAGATGGGTGAGGGTGAATAGGTGCAAAATAAAGACAGGGTAATTACTCTACTTTCATCAATAAAGTTATGTAAAAATGTATTATGAAAGTGTGAAGGGGTGAAAGTGTGCATCATCTCCCTCCTTTATCATGAAGTTGTGTATCATTCTCTCTTTATGTAATTGTGTAAAATGCATGATGAGAATGTGGGTGAGGTGAAGGTGTGTGTCATCTCCCTTCCTTATCCTTTGTGAATGTAGACATTTTAAAGGGTTATAGTGACAATCAACTAACTTTAAATTTGGGCCTTTTAAAAAATTGGATTCTTTTCAATCTTAAAAAAGAAATACATTTTAAACATTTTAATGATGATCAAAGTTAAGGGTAGTGATGTTCAAAATGCACGCTCCCCCCTTAACCCTCATTATCAATAAAGGTGTGCTCACTCCCCTTCCTCATAATTAGTGAAGATGTGCAAAATGGGAGTAAGCTAACCTTGTAACACACACTCATTTTTTGGTTACAAATATTATAAGATTTTTCACACCAGTCTCATGCATGAGCATATTTTTACCATGATTCCAACCTTGTACATGTGGAATAATACTATTGGGGGTTTTGCTCAATTTTGAATTGACCTGTATCATTAAAAATTCAATCAAAATTCTGAATACATGAGAACCCTTTGTATGGTTAGATTTTGGGAACTCCAGAAAAAATTGTGACAAGATTAGGTTGCTTTGTGCAAGATGTGGGGAGTGGAGTTGTGCAAAATGCACTATTTATCCTTATCCCCATGAAGGTGAGAGACCACCTACGGAAATTGTTGCCCATAGCGAATTCTTAGACCCTCATCATTAGTGAAAGTTGTCAAATTTAGCATTGACTTGTAAGGAGGAAGAGGTAACATTGTCTATGATACATTAATTTCTCCACTTGTCATAACATTAGAGTGAATTGTATGGTCATGATTTAATGGTCACTCTATAAACCATTACCTAATTTTGTAACAAACTTTCATTTAATTATTGAGTTTCAACTATATAAGAAGTGAGAGCTTCCATCGACTTGAAATTCTACTTGATTTTTGTATTATCTAAATTAAGTAGATTTTAACAAAACTCCTAAAAAGATCATTCGACTATACAAAAAACTTATTTTTTCCTTGGAAAATAGATCTACTTGAAACCCTCATGATACCTATCGTAAAGCAAGTTGCATAGACTTAGTTCATCTTACATGGAAGGCCATCCATGCAGGTCCACAAATATAAAACTTATTACAAATGTAGAGGAAATACAAAACTTATTACAAATGTAGAGGGTTAGATACTTCATTTTTTGTGTTGTTGTAATTTTTTATTACTAAAATAACATTTTTGAATGTATAAATAGATTCAGATCCTAGACAAATCTTTGTCACATCTAAATTTTGCAATGTCAATGATTAATGTCCATAATTCCAATAATTCTTATGACTTTTTCACCCAATTTTAAACAAAACTCAACAAAATACAATCCGAAAAAATTCAAATCATAACATGTTTAGACTACACTATTCTTAGTGATAAATTTTGCCATTCATTAATAAGTACTCAATCCTTTAAAAAATTGCATGAGCCAATATTTCCCACTTTATATAATATATATAAAACATATCTCCTTATAATTTTATAATGGATAATGTGCTTGTTTTAGTTCAGTAAGATATATGAAAATATTAATGTGGAAAATATTATAAAAAATTATTCCATTTTCTAATTTACTTAATATTTGATTTTTCCTTTGTTTAATGACTTTTTTTTCTTGTTTAATAAGTTGTGTTGCTAATTATAAATATTTTGTTTAATGAATTTTTTTGCTTGGTACTCATATCCTTTGCTTGATGATGAGGTTTTTAGCTTGGTAGTCAAAACCTATACATAATAAGTTTAGTCATTTTACTTGACAATATATATCTAATTAATTTTCACTTTACAATTTCTTTTTCTTTTAGTGACCATCCCTTTTAATTAATAAAATAAATTTATCCAAAGCTTGGCATTTTCTCCTTAGGAATGTGTTGTTATTTATAATTTTTTCCTCCCATTGCTTAGATGAATTTTGCCTTTAACAATTATCCATTATATAATCTAAATTACCCTTGCCGTTTTTTGAAAAAAATTAATTTGTAAACACTCAATATAAAATTAAATATTTACTTTTCATAATATACTTACCATTCATATTAGAAAATTGATTTTACCTACTTCTTTGAATTTCCCTTTAGAAAGTGTTTAGTCCATAAATACTCAATATAAAATTAAGTATTTGCCTTTCATAATGTCCATACAACTCAACACATATTAGAAATCCTATTTTTTCCCTACCTCTTCTAGTTTTGCCTAAAACTCATGAAATAATTCTTGCCTAAGTTTGTCAACTTTCTTATAAAATCCAATTCCTTAAAGGTTTTTAATTTCACTTAATATTTATCAACTTACAACCCTTAATAATCATATTGATTAGGTATTATTATTTTTAGTAATATAGAAATTTCTAACTATTTATAAAAGTTGATTAGTTATTTTATATGGATTTTAATACCTATTCTAAGTTCACATATGCACAAGTCAACTTTCTTATAAAATCAACATTTCTTAAAAGTTTAATTTCAATTTAATATTTAGCAACATTACAATGCTCA
>APFE031666908.1:0-57519 GCA_000404065.3 Pinus taeda
TAGAGAAGAAGACTAGTCAAGCACCAGTTCTAGCATTACCAAAATTGTAGCGACACTTTGAAGTGGAGACAAATGCGAGTGGGTATGCTATGTGATTTGTCTTGATGCAGGGATGAAGGCATGTATGTTACCATTCTAAATTATTTCATGGGGTATTTCTTAACTACCCTACCTACGAAAAAGAGATATTTTCCATGTTATAATTTGTGAATAATTGGAAGCACTATCTGATGGGAAAAGAGACAGTAATACAAACATATCACCAACCGTTACAGTACTTGCATGCCTAGAGTAAGTTGCAACAAATTAGGAATTACAAGTGGATGGGGTTTTTACAGCAGTTTCATTTGGTGATAAAATATAAGAAGCGAAGCACAAACAAGTTGGATGACATGCTTTGAAGTCCAGCCAAGACTCTTATGCACATGGAGCTATTCACCCATGATGCATACAGAGAGGCATATTGAGAGGATGAGGAATTCAAGGAGGTGTATCAGCAATTTCAAAGTCAAAGTCATGTGCACGATGGAAATAACATCCTTGACTACCATATCTAGGATGGCTTACTCTATAGGCTGGATAAGTTATGTGTTCCTAAAGGTGAGCGATTGCAGCTAATAAGAGAGGATCACATCTCCAAGATTGATGGGCACTTTGGTGCAGGGAAGATTGTGACTAACTTGCACAGGTATGTGTATTTGCCCAAGATGCAAGAGAAGGTATCTAGGATCACAAGAGGATGCATGCTTTGTTGTACTAGAAAGCCTAGTAACCAAAAACAGGGTCTATATCATCCCTTACTTGTACCTACTCATCCTTGGGAAATAATTTACATGGAATTTGTGGGACGCTTACCAACAACCAAGAAGGAGCATGAATACGTGTTCATGGTAGTTGACATGTTTAGAAAGATGTGTGTTTTGATGTCCTATAAAAATACCATCATTGGACAAGAAGCAACAAACTTGTTCTTTGAGAAAGTCTGGGTGCACTTTGGGATACAAAGGAGCATCTTTTCAAACAAGGATACAAGATTTCTCAGTGCATTCAGGACTACATTATGGAATAATATGAACACAAAGTTGAAGAGATCTATAACATTCCATCCATAGACAAATGGGTAGACAAAAGTAGTCAACTTGACTTTGGTGCAACTTTCGAGGGGATACAAACAGAAGCATCCAAAAACATGGGATGAAAATATGGTATATATACAAAAATATTTCAACAAAGCAGTCCATACTTCTACAGGGAAGTCTCCCTTTGAAACTTGTTTTGGATATTTCAACCTTAACCTTTAGATATTTCATATGGGCAATAGGGAGGAGTGAGGGAAGAAATTACAGGAGATGCTTTATGGGCTGAAAATTTTATAGACAAGATCAAGAAGATCCATCTATAGGTACAAGAAACACTACATAAATTAGAGGAGAAGTATAAGGCCAGGTGTGATCAAAACATAACAGAAAAATCATTCAAGGTGGGAGATAGAGTATGGCTACAGTTGAACAAGGAGAGGTTGTAAGGATCTGGTAACAAAATCAAGGCTCTGAGGTATAATCCCTTTGAGATACTGGAAAAGTGTTAGGATATTCCGACACATAGGAATAGTTAAGTTCAACTTGGTCTAGTATAGAGTTAGGTATAGAGTTAGGTAAAGTGTGTTTCTTTACCGTTGTACATTTTGTAACTTACAATCCGACGGTCACGATATGTAGTGATCCGACGGTTCATTCTCTCCCCGGTATTACCGACACTTGATCCGTGGCTTGACACCCGATTGGTCCATGAATTCTATTTAAAGCGCATGGAGGGTCATTTGTAGGTTAACCGTGCATGAGAGAAGCTTATGTAAATTTTCATTCTTTTATTAATAAATTGCCTGTAGTAGCCACGTTTGCGCAGGCCGTGGACTGTTTCCCTCTCTGAGGGTTTTAACCACGTCAAAATACTGGTGTATTGATCTGTGATCTGTTTGTGAGCGGTGTCCTTCTGGTGTTTTGTCTGAGGAACTTACCCTGTAAATTCATACAGAATTTCTAAAATTCAAAAATTAATGGTAAGTTGAAATTTCACCTCAATTATGAGATTTATTACTTTTATTCCTATAAATATTCAACCTTATAGTTCATCTATTACAAGAGTAATAATTTACCTTTCTTTAGATTAATTCCGCTTGGGAACCCAAAATAATAAATACCATATATGTGCACTTCAATATTACAACACTAAAACACTAAGGGTGCACTTTTCCACCATATAAAAAATTTGACTTCCCTCACTATAAAAAAACAACAAAAATATTTGTTCTCCACTATATTTTTTTCTCCTTGAAAAAAAATCATGTATTTTCATTCATTTCAAAAAAAGTCCAAAAATACATTTTTCATATGCTCTCCATCATGCATTATGGAAGAAACCATGTTCCTAATGTGGAAAAAATAAAAACACAGTATATGCACATTCCCATACATCCAAAAGTAAACATACATGAACCCATGAGGGGTGAAAATGGATAATTAACAACAAAAAACAATAGTCCAAAAAGAAGAAAAATAGTACCCAATACCCAAGTATGGGTATCCTAATGTTGTGCATTAAGCACTTGGATATATGTCCGACTACATAATAGAAACTAATCAGTAAATAAGTATAAAGAAGAGTAGATAATAAAATATATATAACATAAAATTGACTAAATGACTTAGTGAGAATCCTCAAGAATAGGTTCCTATAAAAAAGGTTGGTGATAATACTGCCAAGGAGCCTCTCCACCAAATCTTATCACTTTCCAAAGCCCTTGATATAGGAGAAAGACTTCTTTAGAAATCCCATCAACAATACTCTCTTGTTCCCTATAGAGATGATTAATTGGGATGGAAAAATACAAATATTTTGGACAAAGTGTATCATAAGGTATAAGTGAAAGAGAAAAAAGTAACAAAATTGTGAAGCATTAACCCAGTTGACCATTAGGAGAGAGTTCTTAAAAATTAGAAGTTAGCTACAACTTTTGTCCAGAGTAAAGGAAATCACGGATTTGCATGTGAGTAGTTCATCCAAATTATTTGTGCCTTTCCTGAATCCCATATTGATATGGAAAAACATATGTTTGATCAAATGAGAATGAATCCCCCACCACACAAAGTTGCATCCTCTTGTGAGGGCCCATCAAAGTGACCCAAGGAAATTTTAACTCTATATTTTTCACTAGAACCTCTTGAAATTTAGCCAGGAGATGATACTGCATGTAATGATTCATGATAGATAAATAGTCAATAACGATTTTGGCTTGGGATTCATAAGAAGTGTCCCAAAAAATAGCGTGATTACAGGCCAACCAAATGCCCCATGCAATAATTAGGGGTATATATTTAAACTCATAGGTCTCACTATTCTCAACCCACCCTCCCATCTACAAATCATCCTCAAAACTCTGCTACAGGTCAACGTGACCTCTCTTGTAAATGGGAAATGAACAAAAATGTGAAGAATAGACTCTTTAACATGCATACACAAAATACACCAACCCATGTCAATATTATGGCACATTTGCATAATGTCCCAAGTGGGAACCTTACCCATAAGAATAAACTAAAATATAATTTTTTATTTTGATGGATATTTGGTCAGCTAGACACCCTCCACCATGGGGTAGGTTGCATTTCCTATGTAATTATATTTAAATAAATGTAGCCTTATCTCGGACTATATTCTCCATTTGTATTTTCCATCCAAATGAATGTATCTTCTTCCTCTGAAAGTTGAATATAGGATGCATTTAAAACATTTAGAAACAAACCCCATCCAAGCAGAAGGCTATGAGAATACCAAGGCTAGAGGTTGATCGCCACCCCTTACACCAAATGGTGGTATGAGTCGGGTCATCAATATGGGATAGTCTAGTGAAATTGCGCTCGTGGAGCCAAACAATTCGGGATAGAGAGCACCTGTTTGTTATCCTGGCACAACTATGGATACATAACCAACCAAGTCTATAGCCTTATCCAATTTTCTAAGCTAAAGCCCCGAAGACCACATCAAATTAGTTTAAAAAAACTCTCCAACCACTGAAATGTTGGATTTTAATGGTGAGGAATACTAATCTACTCCTCAACAAAATACAAAGAGAAAATATTTTGCGTGATTAACTTTGTCCAAAGACTTTAAGAGTCGATAAGTCGCCAAACACACTTTGCAGCCAAAGCCTTCACAAAAAGGAAAATATTTTTTAAGCCCCATCCATGCAATAATTTGGGAACCACAATGTGTTTCCACTTGAGCCATGGGAGAACAAACTCCTTTCTAGTCCCCGTCCATAGAAATTTAAAACACACATGATGACCATATACCTTCAAGAGATGTAGTTTTATGACCAACCCTTTTGATGTTAGAGTTTTAAGGCTATGTAGACATTCTTGATGTATCCCAATGGCTTGATGGATTTTCCTTCCCTTAAGAAACCCAATTATACATGTGAAATACAACTAGAGAGAATTGGCTTTAGTCTCCAAGAAATCACTTTTGCAATGACTTTATACAACTTGTTGGAAAGAGAAATTGGATGAAATTCCTTAAAAGTAACCAAATTTTCCAGTTTAGGAATTAAGGAAATGAAATTTGAATTGAAATTGAGATAAATAAAGCCTCCCTCCCTAGTTTCATTTACCACTTCAAGGAGATCAGGTCCCACTAGTTCAAAGTACGCAGCGAAAAATTTCATTTCCTAACCATCCTAACTAGGACTTTTGTCATTTTGAAAGTTGGCTAAGAAATCCTTTAGTTCACCCTTTGAAACCTCTACCATCAAATCCATATTATCTTTCGCCTCAACAAAATTTGGGAAGTATTGGGAAAACCTAATCACCTCTTTGATGTTAGTGCCAATAGGTTCAATATATATTGTTTGAAAATGGTTCATGCCTAGTTGTGATATTCCTTCAAATGAAGATATAGGTACCCCCTAGTCCCCACATACTCCATATAGTGTTTTGGATCTTCCTCCCCTTAGCATAAGAATGAAATAATTTTGTGTTCTCATCACCATATTCGAGTTAGATGGCCGAACTTTTTAATCTCCATGTGGCCTCCCTTGAAGCTAAAAGTGCCTTTCATTTGGACTAGAGATGTAAAAATTTAGCCCTTGAAACATAGGAAATAACTTC
Source organism: Pinus taeda (assembly GCA_000404065.3). Classification (NCBI taxonomy): domain Eukaryota; kingdom Viridiplantae; phylum Streptophyta; class Pinopsida; order Pinales; family Pinaceae; genus Pinus; species Pinus taeda. The sequence continues at coordinate 5,166 of APFE031666908.1, forward strand.
ATCACCAATTTCAGAGGATTGTTTCATGATCTGAATTTTGATCGATCTAAGAGTCAAATCCTCCTCCAACCGATCTCTCGCAACCCATTCCTTTGTCAGCATTTTTATGTCTTTTAAATTTTGAAGGAAATGTGTTTTTGTAGATCTACTTGATCCTTTAGAAAAATGGTGTTAATTTGATTTCAATATGTTAGAAAAACTCGAATCGAGACACCAATTGGAGTTCAATTTGAAAGGAATATACGACTTATGGAGTCTATGCAAAATTTAGAAGAGTATGAGGAAATGGTCATAGACCCCCCATAACCCACTAAGTCACGAAATATATGGAAACACTAAAATAAACTTTAGGCAATCAAAATTATGTTAATTCACTTTGCAATAATATCATCACCCAACTACATATTCCTCTAGGTTGGAATGACATGGCACAAAGGTAAGTCAAGGATGATTCTAGTTGATAAACGGTTTGTGAAAAAATTGGATAGAGGGTCGGCTAAAGGCTCTAGTGCCTCAAGATTCTAACTCCCCAATAGAGAAGTTTAAATTCAACCATAATAAGATTAACCCTATTTAATAAGGATTTATTAAACACCTCATTCCAATAAGATGACCTATCTACATGTGTCCCATAGATATTTACAAAGGAAATTATAACATTCAAACCCTTCAATAGGCCTTCCACACCCATACCATTTGGGAAGCTCCAAACTTTTTCCATGTTAAACTTCCTTGTGTAGCACCCTACTTCCCTTTGGCATCATCTGTTATAAAGCGCTAACAAGGGAGAATATATTCTAGGAAAATTTTAATAACATGCCCTTCACCATATTGGTAAAATTAGATAGATATAACCATTTGAGGAGGGGAGAGATGGCTAGGGTTTTGAGCTCCTCTGCGTTGTTGTCACACTACAGAACAACGAAGGGGCTCTGATTGCAGGTATCCCTTGCAAGAACTCGTTTGCTAGATTAGCGAAATTGGAAACTTTGTTAAGAATTTGCCCTCGTAATGAACCAGATCACAAACCTCCCACAGTTGATCGACCCCTTACGGCAGATCAAACTTCGCTCAGGTCGTGGGCGCACATTTCTTACCTGTATTAGGGTTTTTATTACTGTGTACCCCTCGGATTCATTGCAATAGGATATGGTATGGATGACACACCCCAACATCGACCAAATCAGCCAAATAATAGCAACTCCTACCTAGGTTTTGATCTTCTCGCCACGCTTAAAGACAAGGAAGAAGGGCTCTGGCCAGAAATGGTTGTATGAACAAGGGTAGAACAAAATGGCGTGCATCGGATTCCCAATGAGATAACAAGGGTCTGCGTCATTGATCAGAAGGCGAGGAATAATGTCATGGTATATCTAGATAGAGCCACCATGCCCTTGCTCGGGCTGTTAAATGGCTCCTCCGATGATTTGGTAGGGCATTCAGCACTTGGCAAGCCAGAGCCAGAGCACACAAACCCGACTCCTGAGATCTTTACGGCAGATCGACAGTAGAAGGGGCATATGTGCGATACTGGGTCAGGATCAAGCATATCATATGATACTATTGATGAATTTGTTAGATCTGTTGAATTATTCACCGGATCTACTATGGCAATCCTTGGAACGCTGCTGATAGGAGGCGGCCAACACTTTTACACAGTGGGTAGATATAAAAACCCTAGATCCACCATCAATTTGCCAGATCTAGCTCAAAATCCAGTAAATCGGGGCCTGGATATGATGGATCCGTCAAATATGAATATAGATCTGATGCATATCTTTATCAGATCGATAGAAGGTAGACACTGTTGTGTACAGATCACGAAAGGGGTGAGTGTTCAAGAATTAAAAGAGGATCTCCATAACAAACTAGGAACTCTAGTAGCATACCAAAACCTGATATTTTTAGGACTCTACTTACAAGATCAGTGCACACTCCAACACTATGGAATCATTAAAGATTCAACCATCACCCTTAACCTGAGACTGCAAGGCGGGTGCAAAGGGGCCAGCTCAAAATCTATAGGCTCTTTTCGTGATGCAGTCAAAGGAAAGGAACCAATACAATACAGACCAGCACCCACTACAGATCTACCAGGACCTTAAATCATGGAACAGAAGCCAGAATCACCTATGCTTACATTATCTCTGCCAGAGATAACAGATCTATATACAGATTTTATCCACAAAGCTATTATATGTAGATTTAATGGTTTTTGGCCAAAATCGGATGCACTGCATCAATGGATTTTCACATCATGGTCAACTAACTGTGAAATATATCTATCCCCGAATGGTTTCTTCATAGTTAGATTTAGCACATAACTGGAACGAGACAACATCATTCATCAGGGGCCCTGGTTTTGCGGCAATGTTGGTCCCTTTATCGCCCTCTGGTTCCCGGACTTTGATGCCAATACTATGATCATCTCAACAATGTCGGTTTGGGTAAGTCTACATAACCTCCCACTACATTTTCGGCACTAAAAAGTTTTAACAACCATTGGGAACTCCTTAGGAAAGTACCTTAAAACAAATGAAGACAGAGCTATATGGGGAATCTTCACATATGCCAGAATATGTGTAGAGGTGGACTTGAGTCAAGTTCTACCAGATCACATCAAATTGAATTTCAATAATTCACTGTGGACACAACCGCTTGATTATGAGAACACAACATTCAGATGTCGCGAATGCTTGCAGACAGGGAACCTACAATATGCATATCCATTGGCTAGTAATGGGCCAAAAGGAAATAAGAAACAACAGAAAAAACCCAAAGGTTAGAAGCATATCGAACCAATGGAGAAGGAGGAACCAAAAGTAGAATCCACAGACATGCAAATGACACAGGAAAATATACAGAAAGAAAGCACCCGAGAACCTCATATGGGGCCAAATAACTTGATACAACAACAAGAATTACAGCTGGAAATAAGTGGAATCAAATGAGCACATAGCTCTGAAGGCTCAGAATCTGACAAAGAACAACCAATGAAGACAGAGGAAAACCAGCTTGCTATAATTTTTCCCACTCCCAACACTGGAGGTTGGCGAAAAGTGGAGAAGAAAAAGGGCAGGAAAGTATAGACTTGCTGGCATAGTATTTCTTCACTTATTTTTGTATTCTTATGCGTCCTGATTTTCAAGAACAACTCATTTGCATATGCTATAAGCATCTACAAAATTTAATTTTATCCATATGAATAAAATTATGACTTTTTTCATACGTGAAAAAAAAACATGCCCTTCACCAAGCATTCCTTGAAAATAACTACATCAAGTTGTTCGATATGGAACAGTCATCTCAGTGCAAGTTTTTTTGGGTCACTTGCTAAGCCCCTACAACTGAATGAGAGAAGTTTCATGAGGGAACTCTTTGAAGGGGAAACAATGCTCTAAGCACCCGATTAATGGAATATTGATCGTCCACAACCATCTCGTCGCAAGTCTTATCTTTGGCTTTAGATACATTTGATTTTCATCCCCACCCCGTGGACAGGGAAAAGGCCAACACCTCCTGACAATCCCTCTGACATGGATATAATCAGTTTAGATTTTAGGTTAGGTAGGATATATCACCCCTCAAGAAATCTATAAAAATCTTAGGAAATAGAAGTCCTAAGAGAAGACAAACCTGCATTTGGAAGGGGAATAGGGTAGAGAGAATTAGTAGTGGGAAAATATGAGACCAACTTGAGCGACCCATTCGACCCAATCCCAATAGAGGCATGTACAACAACTAACCCAAGTAGAGTTAAAGAAGATACAAGCAATGAAATAGGGGTTGAGCGTGAGAAGTACCTGAGAAAGAAGGAGGAGACATCGTGAAGTAGGCAGAAGAAGCTACAACATGTACTAAACGGGCATAATTCGACACTATGGAGAAAATTTACACCTCACTCAGGGCCACCAATACAAAAAACACTAATGGAGAATCCTCCTAGCCTTCCTCCAATACACTATGCACATCCATGGTTCCTCTATCCTCCACCCGTTGTTTTTTGTAGCCAGTGTTCAACTTCTAGCCTCATCAAGAGGAAGGTTACAATATTGGATAAGAAAACCTTCATAACCCACCATTTGATGTCTCTCCCCTACCATCCCAATTTTGATAGCCTCATGCAATAATTTTCGTAGATCCACACTAACTATAATGCATTCCAAAGACAAGTCCCTAGTTTCTACAAAAGAGTAATCAACTTCGATGAAATTGCTCATGCTATTACCCAAATTTGTGAAATTTTTAGGGTTCCAAATGTAAGTAAGTAGACTTGGCAGCTGAACCAAAACTAGAAGCACATCACTTCTTTCTTGACTCGCATCCAAGGTCGGAGCCCATAATTTGAAGATAATTGGAGTGGAGTCAATAGAGCACATAACACTAGGGACTTGTAGTACAACCTCATGTGTGTTTAAAATCAATTGGAACCATCCCTTTTCCAACATAAAAATATCTCATCTCTCCAAGATATTAGGGCTAAGGATATGAAATCACTAGGAGAAAATGGACTCCTTGTTGAATTTATGCCGTTCAACCTCACGAAATAGAGAGTTATCTACGAGCTCTACCTATTTGGTCATTTCAACATCTATGCCCAAACATAAACTGTATGAAGTTAATGTTGTTGCATGCTTCAGAAACCTTTCCTTTTTCCTCCATTCATTTATAACCCTCCATTTTCCAATATTTTGTAAAGGAGGATCAACTGCCTCTTCAGTTTCCCTTGCAAGACATGATTCGATCTTGAGTCATGCATTCATGGATATAGCACATGACTCAAAGGAAGTAATCACATAGGCTTCTTTTTGATGAACCAAGTTTGCAAAGAAATTGAGAAAGCCTAAAAAACCCCAAGAAAACCCCCAGAAAACCTCCACCCTATGATTAAGAAAGAAAAGATGTCAAACCCCATTATAGGACAGGAGAGGAGGCCCTAAAATTAGTAAACTTGCCAAAAACGTGTGTGGAAGAACCAAGGGCCCAAATCCCATAGACTCTAGTATTAGGGAAGAGCAACCACCCACTAAACTGCCTTTGGAAAGTAACCTTGTAGAGTAGTTTTAGAGAGAATAACCCAACATAGTTTGTGGAGAACACATCGCGAAAAGGGGAACTCTAACCAAAAAATGGTATTTTTTCCACGCCCTACCTGAGAAAGCTATAACACCTTGCTTAATACCAGCCTCGCCACCATTCATGAAACCCATGGGGCTCACAAAACTAAAACCATTATATGGGATATCTGTGTCGTAGTCCACTTGCTTTGAATCATCCACGAGAAACCACCATAGCTACCAGCTCAATGCAATTTGCTATAAAAAAACCTTCCCCTCGAGTCTCACAAAAAAGTGACAGCGCATGACCCAATAGAAACCTTGACTCAAGACAAATCAACACAAAACCCAACAGATAAAATCTGAGAGCAACAACTCTAGGTAAGTCTTTAGAGTAAAAAGCTTCTACTAATGTGAGAACTTGAGCGTAGAAAATGATAGTAGGTAGATAACTATTAGGCCTAGAATGTGCCTAAAGACCAAGACCCATGTCTGAGATAAGAACACCGAGCTTAAATCCTACAGACGTTAGTAGAACAACTTGTTCAAGAGGTAAAAGAAAGGCTTGAAAAAACTAGGGTTTGACCCGTGTAGGCCTCCCTCGTCTTTGCTCCCAACTAGACTCCGTGACTCATTCCTTCATTCCAATCCTCTACCTTATGATGCATGTTAAATCACTTAATTAGTTTGGTTATATGTCATATGAATTAATATGAAAAACTGTTATAATCTACCTAATTGAGAAGATAACATGAGATAAAAATTGAATTGTAAGTATACAAAATTTGGATAGTTGAGGAGTTCACACAAACACATATATAACAATGATTAAATATAAGTACATAGCACAACATTCTCATAGTGATACTACAAATTAATCCCCCCAAATCCTAATTAGGGAAAAAATGAGAAAACCTTAGCAAAAATCCTCCTAGCTTTCAATCACTCTCAACTAGGGACATTGGAATAGTTATTCGTTGAAAGGAGTTTGCTGCAATATTGCTTCATTTTGTAAGAGTTTCCTCCCTTATATTATATTTTTGTTCATTATTGTAAAACATTAGAAGACATGAGAAGAGGGATACAACTTAAGATGCATTAAAAAATGCATATTTTCGATATAATATTCAAAGTTTGTCATACCCATATTAGTTCCCAATGGGAAGACACAATTTAACCATTTTGATTTCTTGCTTATTGTTTTCATGACCATCCTTTATATTGGATTTCATAACTATGGCTAGTCTTCATAATATATATTTGGACCTTGATGTATTTATGTTGATTATTGTCAAGCATATTTTAAATGCTAAAGTCAAAAGAAAAATATATTTTGAGTAGAATCCTGTTAAACAGACATGGTGAATGAGAAACAAATAGAAAGATAAGCTTGCAATGCATTTTTATTAACAATAGATGTACATTTATAGTACAATATGGTGACCGTTGGGATTCACATCCCAAGGTCCCTTGGACTACTTAGTCTGTTCGGCTTCCACACTAACCCATTAGGATTAGGTGTCCAACATTGCCCCCCTTAATCCGAAGGGTTATGTATGAGTCCAAGAAGAGAGTTGTAATACAAAATGTGCAAATATGCATGGCAGCACTAGGCTGAATGTGCTCTCTGAAATGTTTGTATAATAGGGCGGTGGTTTGAGGATGGCCACCAACACTGGAACGCTTAGTAAAGTTCCCGGAACTCTTCCAAAACTGGAAAGAAGCTGAAGTCTTATGCTAGAGGAAGTGATCCTATTGTTTTAAAGAGGGAAACCTTTAACCATAAAAGGGAGGTCTCACCCCACATAAAAGGTAAAACTTCAAACTGAAAAGGGAAGTCTCAACCTGTGATGGTTTAAGGATGACCAACAACTCTGGAATGCTTAGTGCAATTCCTGGAACTCTTCCAAAACTGGCAAGAAGCTGAAGTCTTCTGCTAGAGGAAGTATTGTCAATTTTGTTCTCGGAACTCTTCCAAAACTGGCAAGAAGCTGAAGTCTTCTGCTAGAGGAAGTGTCCCAGATTGCCAACTAAAGGCATGCTCACGGGCATCTTTGTCTCTGGCTACAACTCTGAAACTGGTGTCACAGGTTGTGGCTCAGGCTCGCTTGATGTGGCTTTGAAGCTTGTAGATGACCATCGTTTCCCCCCTGTCAGATACAAGGTGAGATGATGGAGAAAACTCAACTGCAAGACTGTTCAATATTCTAGAACAAGTTCTGACATGTGTTTGGAATATCTTCTTGGCTGTTGATGCCCATTGCCAAGAAGCGATCCATCCAAGATGAATCTTTGTTCTTGCACGACGTTTGTTTCTGAAACATATGTGTGAAGAATGACTGGTTTTATCACAGTGCTTCCATGGATGAAGATCGAAACAATGATTTTTGAGATGGCCAACTTGGTCACAGTGTTGGCATTTCACAATCTGTTGTTGTTGTTCCTGTGGAAGAGGAGCAGAGTCTAGAACACCTGGAGCTGAACTGTCATGAATGAATCTACCACTTTGAAACTGAATGGGCTTGGCATAGTCTGGAATATGAAAGGACAAGTCCTTGTCATATCCAAGACCGGTTATGTGCTTGTTGTGGACAAGCTGTTCCCAAGGTCTGATGATGGGCTTAGGAAGTGCAGACTGAGTTTCTACATCTGCATGTAACCTTGCTGCTTTGTTTGGCACTAAATCTGAATGAACTATAACATGTTGTTGATGGGTGGTTGTCTCAATGTTCTGAACAAAAACAGGTTTAGAATGGTGTCTATTTTGATGTAGCTCTTCTTGTTGTAGCTGTGATTCAAGCTACAAAAAATCAATCTTTTCCTGTGCATTTTGTAGACATGTCTGAATTTCTGAGAGAAAATCCTTGTTGATTTTGACTGTATTATTCATAGTACAGTGTATTAGATTGTCCACTAACTCTAATATTGCACTAATTGGAGCCATTTTTAATCCTCAAAAAATAGTGAAACAATGAGGAAAAGTGACGTAGGGTTAGGCCTGCAATACCCACGATCATTAATATCTAAAACATAGAAGAATTCATCCTAGCATTTACCGAATCAAAAACTTCAATCACTGGCCAATTCACACTTTCCCATTTCAACCTGCGGAAGCTTTCCAATATATGTTCAAAATCATTCATATTATCAATCTCGAACCACTCACCTTCAGGCAAAAACAATACTCAAATGCTTCCTAAACCATGCCAATATTCACATGAGATTATACACATCATCCCAAACTTTCACCATACTTCCATGATTAACTCACATACTTTCATCATAACTTATTCCTATTTCATAGGGCTTTTATAAAACCCAAATCACAAATCTTAAAACATAACTTTATACAAAATTTCATTTCCAATCCATGAGTATAGACTTTCATACTCATCATTCAATTCATAGAACCAAATCATGCACCTTTTACTTTAACACACTCAATTCAGTACATGGAAAGTATGAAAACCCAAACTTTGATGTCGTCCTCGCCCTTTTGAAATCACTTCATATCCAGTGTATGCACATTTTCTCTCTTAAAAATTCAACTGATAATTTATTGATGCAGATCGATTTCAAAATATGCTTTCATGGGTTATCATTTCTCATACAACATATCTTCATTGCCATGTTTGTGAATCGGTATAACAAATTTTGATTTCTTCTATGAACATTCATTTATGTCTCCACGCTGCACGTGGACTTGAACAATCTTCTGTTCCAGTTTTTTTAAATGTCGCAAAAATCTCAACGCAAACAACAACCTGTTATTTCATTCACTTACCTCCATGGAAAATCTGGCCACGCAACGCTTACTACTTCCGCATCCAGTTTTCAGCGTTCCCTCCTTTGTACTGCACATAGATCTGACAAATTGTTCCGATCTATTTTCTACACCAACATTTAGCAATTGCATTTAAAATTAATTGTTCACACATATTCCAACCAGCTCAGCGCCTTCCAAGTTTCGTTGCACTTCATTGCACACATCGTCCACTTACTTGGACAAGCTTAAGCATCTTCTTGACCACATCTTATGATGAAAAGAATTATTGAGAAGAAAACAGGCTAAGGTAGTTGTAACTGTAGTATAATATCAAGGCATACAAACAAAATAGCCAGAAGCACCAACATTAATGAAATTGTGGGCGATATTAACTATCAACTGGTCCAAAAGAGACTGCTAACAGATCTCTCTTTGCTATAGTCAAGCCGAAGGATGCATCAGTTTTTTTTTTGGTGCCCCAAATTGTAATCTTTGAGAAGGTACAATAACGAAATGTTTCTAGGCAAGCCATCTCGTTTCTAGTTTTGAGCATTCAACAAGAGAGGCATAACAATTGAAACTGAAATTTCATCACTTTCAAACAGTCTTGGAAATCACTAGCATCTACAATTTATGAATATTTAAACAATTAACAAGAAATGCATGGCATTTCCGATATCATAGAATCTGAATAGTGTAAAGGAATGTGGCTCCAAAGGAAGCATGTCAAGGAGCTGTAGCCACAGTTTTTTTTTCCTAGCCGTAGCCGCACTCAATCACCAAGTCGAAGCCCAAATGCTAGTCGAAGAGACCTTGGAAGGTGATTCAGAAGCCGAACGGTTTGTTTCAAACGAAATCGTGAACAGTTACACAATTGTTTACAACATTGTCCACAAAAACTCTTCTCTAGGGCAACAGCTGTATGATAGATACAAGGGTTGGTTACAAGAATACCTAGTGGGTGTCATTTTTCCAGATCTCAGGAATAAGGATGGAGAGGTGATGTTGGAACAACTTGTCAAACGCTGGGAAAACCACAAGGTGATGATACGCAAGCTCTCAAATTGGTTCAGATATTTGGATTGTCACTTTGTTAAAATCAACTATTTGACTCCTCTCAGAGATGCGGAGCTCATGTGTTTTTGGGAGCATGTGTACCATGAAATCAAGGCTACTGCAAGGAATGCAGTGTTGGCGCTCATTCACAGTGAGCGTGAGGGAGAGCGAATTGCAGATTGGTCTTTGTTGAAAAACGTTTTAAACTTTTTCGTCGAAATTGGAATGGACGATGAAGGAGTGAATTTGTATGAGAACGATTTTGAAGCACAGATGTTGGACAGAGGCAGTGCAGTGCTAGAAGGACAGAGGCAGTGGTCAGAACAGCTTGGACAGCACTGGTCAGGGAATAATGCACAGAGAATAATGGACAACACTTCTTTCAGGAACGTTCATGGGCAGTGAGGCAGAGAAACGTTCAAGTGAATATGGTAGAAATAAACTGCACAGAAAGGAAATAAATAAATGGATCAAATTAATTATGCAGGGTAGGAATACGCCTGCTCTGATACTATGTTAAACACACATGGACAGCAAAGGAATAGGAAAGATAAAACATGCAATGCAATTTTTATTAACAAGAGATTTACATTTATAGTACATTATGTGACCGTTGGGATTCACATCCCAAGGTCTCTTGGACTCCTTTTGTCCATTCGGCTTCCACACTAACCCATTTAGGATTAGGTGTCCAATAGATACATTGACCCTACAGTTGTAGCACTGAAGCCGAGCGAAAACAACTAACGAATAGAAATGACACTACCTGTGGTCAATTGGAACAGTCAAGTTTCCATGTGCCAAAACCCTCGGGTGGCCATACCTGCAATGAGAAACGACAAAGGAAATGAGTGCTGGGGAAATGAAATAAAGAGAGTTAGAAAATTGAATAGAACAACTAATATATAGCTGGTTATCTTACCTGATGGAGGCAAGCCATAACTGCAACCACTCCTCCAGGTTTTCCCTACTCACAAGGAGTCAAAGGCATTAGGCAACTGAGGAAAAAGGAGCATATATAATTAGCATAGAACAGGTGGACTTACCCTGATAAATTAGCGAAGGAACCGAAGGAGTTTGTCACCACAGTTCTGCTGGGCTCGTGGAGAAATTAAACTCGGAGTTGGAGAAACATTACCAGGAACAACGCAACCACCAACTGACTGCAAGACTCGTGGAAAGCACAGACATCAAACCCAGATAAAGATGCATAGAGACATACCAAATTGATTACCAAACATACAACAACAGTCGACACTCGAGAAGGAGACATGAAGGAAGCAAACCTTACCAGGTTTTCATAACCTTGTCGGACGAATGGAAAAGCTTCTAGGTCGTGTCCCGAACCAGTAAAACAAGACCATAAGGAAAACCCACATTGAAGCCGCAAAGACCACTGAGAGCACATATCTCGGAGAACCAGGACAACAAAACCACAAACAGAAAAAGGAAACCACATTGAAGCTGTGAAGACCACCAAGAGCACACAGCTCAAAGAACTAGGCAGACAAACCATAAAAACAAAACCCACAGTGAAGCTGCGAGAGACCGCCGAGAGCACACAGCACAAATGACCGAGAGAATGACGAATGAACAGAATGAGCACGAAGGTGGTGAAACCCTATACCAAGGCGGGCTCGTGGAATCCCAAGGAGGGCGGTTGTCCAACAAAAAGAGACCATCGTACTAATCACCATACCCCTCATTTAATTCAATGGAGTTAATCAAATTGCATTTATCAAAAAAATATTTGTTGAAATTATTACTTGCTTGTACACCCTTCAAGTGGAACACTGACGGTGGGATCACGTGGGCTGGCCCCATCAAGTGGTATGAGAGCAGGAAGTTGAAAAAAAAAACATCAGGAGATGGACGTTCAAAGATGAGGACGTGGAAGAACTGTGTGCAGAGTAGCAAATGAGGGCTTGAGGGAAGAATTGAGGGCCATTACTGCTCGCTTGGAAGCAGTGGAGGCAGGAAGGAGAAGAGACCCAGAACTTGGGGATGACAGTGAAGAGGAGGCAGTAACTACTACGGACGGATCAGATGAAGAAGCCTCGGAGTTAAGACTATTGATATCGGTACTATTAGCCAGAAGCAAACCCAAACCTGAGATCCCTCACGATGATGGCAGTCTATCCGCAGATGTTCTTCTGGATTGGGTAAGTGAGTTAGATAAGTATTTGAAAACGAAGAGATCAGTGAGGAAAAAAGAGTCAAATTTGCTGCAACTAAGTGAAAAGGACACGCTGCTTTATGGTGGAATAGTGTCCAAGCAGACAGGAAGGGTATGAACAAGTTACCGATAAGGAAGTGGCCAAGGATGGTGGCAAAACTGAAAGGCAGTTTTTTTCCTAAAGACTATCAGGTTGAGATTTATCGACAGGTGCAGAATTTAAGGCAGAAAGGTATGACCGTAAAGGAATACATAGAGGAGTTTTATCGTGTAAACTTGCGGGTTGGTTATAATGATGATACTCCAGAGAGGACAGTGAGATACGTGAATGATTTGAGGTTGGAAATACTGGATGAGATCAGTATTCTCTCTCCACAGAATATAGAAGAAGCCTTTCAGAGTGTTGTACAGGCTGAAGAAAAGATTAATAGGAAATGGAATAACAGGAGAGGACGAGGAAATGGCAGAGCACGAGGACAGTCCTACGGCAGAGGGAGAACTGCAACTAACAGCGAAGAAAGCAGCAGCTCTAGAGCTTCAGGGATAGTAGAGAAGTGAGATAGCACAAGAGGAGGTTGGCCATATTAGCGGGGAAGATGAAATGGTCACGGAAGAGGGACTGATGTCCAGTGCTACAGGTGCCATAAGTGGGGGAAGAGATCCTTCGAATGCCCGGAAGCCGAGCACACTAGCCAAAGGGGAGCATTTGTTGTGCAACATGAGGAAGCTGAAGCACAGCCCCTGGAGGTAGAAAATGTGGCAGGAACAAGAGAGGCTTTGGTTTTAAATAAAGTGTTTTTGAAGCCAGCCAAGGAGATGGTTGAGCAGACCCAACAGAAGGCATTGTTTCGAACAATTTGCAACTCACATGGAAAGTGTTGTGAATTGATCTTAGACAGTGGAAGTACAGACACTTTAGTTGCCACTAAGATGGTGGAAAAGCTGGGATTGAAGCGACTTAAGCATCCCACACCTTACAAGGTGTCGTGGCTATAGAAAGGCCACCAACTATTAGTTGATGAACAATGCGAGGTTGAATTTCACATTAGCCAATACCAGGAAAAGGTTGTCTGCCATATCATGCCAATGGATGTGTGCCATATACTGCTAGGGAGACCATGGCAGTATGATCTGAAGGTGACGCACGATGGGAAGATGAATTGTTACAAATTTGTGAAAGACAGATTCAAGCACACGCTTCTACCCATGAAAGAGGAGGATACAACAGAAGCAAGTGGAACAAAAGCATTGTTAATGGGAGGAAAATCGTTTGTTAAGCAGATTGAGGAAAACAAGGTGAATTATGCGATTGTAAGGAGGACTAAGACAGTGTTGCTGAACACAGAAAAGTCAGAATTGCCTACAGAGATTCAGGAGATGTTAGAAGAATTTAAGGACATTATAGTCGACGACTTACCAGATAAGTTGCCTCGCAAGAGGAGCATTAGCCATCATATCGATTTCATACCTCGAGCAAGCCTACTGAACAAGGCAGCATATAGAATGAGCCTGAAAGATAATGAACAGATTCGTAAATAGGTGCAAGAGTTGCTGGATAAGGGACTGATCAGAGAAAGCTTGAGCCCTTGTGCGGTACCAACAGTATTCGCACCCAAGAAGGGTGGAGAATGGCAGATGTGTACAGATTCATGAGCTATCAATAAAATCGCTATTCGGTATAGATTTCCCCTACACAGAATGGAATACATGATGGATTGTCTTAGCAGGGAACCTTATTTCACAAAAATTGATCTGAAGAGTGGATATCATCAGATCAGGATCAGAGAAGGAGATGAGTGGAAGACAGCCTTCAAGACCAATGAAGGGTTGTACGAGTGGCTACTCATGCCGTTCGGATTGAGCAACGCTCGTAGTACTTTTATGAGATTGATGAATGAGATGTTAAAAGAATTTATTGGCAATTTTGTGATAGTTTATGTTGACGATATTTTGATTTTCAGCAGAACAATGGGAGAATATCTTAAGCATGTTCGAAGGGTGCTAGAGAAGTTACAGCAGAACAAACTACTGATAAACTTAAAAAAATGTACTTTCCTACAGAAGGAACTGGTCTATTTGGGGTTTGTGATTGCGGAAAATGAATTAAAGATGGATCCAGAAAAGATTGCAGCAATCATGAATTGGCCATCACCAAAGAGCTTATTTGAGGTACGTAGTTTTCATGGAATGGAAAGTTTTTATCGAAAGTTTATTAGGAACTTCAGTGAAATCTGTGCGTCGATGCTAGACACCATCAAAAAGGCCAGTCAACCTTTTTGTTGGACCAAAGCAACAGAGGACAACTTTCAGCTTTTGAAGCGGAAGATTGCAGAGAGGCCAATCTTAGGGCTGCCCGACTTTAACAAACATTTTCAGGTTTGATGTGATGCAAGTGGGACAGCTATTGGCACTGTGCTCAGTCAGGAAGATAGAACAGTGGCATTATTTAGTGAGAAATGGAATGAAAGTAGGAAGAAATATTCCTCGTATGACAAGGAATTTTATGCCGTCGTCTAAGCTTTAAAGCATTGGAGACACTACCTGCTGGGCAACGAGTTTGTATTATTTTCTAATAATTCAGCACTGCAATATGTAATGCAGTAGCACAAATTAAACCATAAGCATGCTAGATGGGTAGAATAGTTGCAGAGTTTCACTTTCATGTTAAAACACATTAGCGGGCAAGCCAATAAAGTGGCAGATGCCTTGCGCAGGAGAGCTTTACTCTTACAGGAAAGTAGAATACAGATGATGAGATTCGAACATCTAAAGAATTTGTACTAGATCGACACAAACTTCAAAGAAGCCTTTGAAGCCTGCCAAAATCCCGTGTTGAGGAATACAAGTCCATGGTTGGACTACAATTTGCAGGAAGGACTATTGTTCAGAGGTGGACAGTTATGTATCCCGGACTGTTCGATGAGGGAAAATATTGTACGGGAGAAACATAGTGGTGGTATAGCTGGTCATTTTGGCATAGACAAAACTTTGGAGTAGCTCGGACACTTTTATTACTGGCCCAAAATGTGCAGGGATGTACAGCGATATGTGAATAGGTGTAGAGTCTACCAACTAGCGAAAGGACATAGTCAGAATACTGGACTTTACATGCCACTACCTGTTCCGAGCAGGCCATGGGACTCAGTCAGCATTGACTTTGTCTTGGGACTGCCTAGAACGCAGTGGGGGTATGACTCAGTGATGGTGGTGGTAGACAGATTTTCAAAGATGGCACATTTTATCCCTTGCCAAAAAACTAGTGATGCCACGTATGTAGCTAACATGTTTTTCACGGAGGTTGTTAGATTACACGGCCTACCCAGATCTATCCTTACAGGGATGTAAAATTCACAGGACACTTTTGGCGCACCCTGTGGAAAAAGTTGGGCACGCAATTCAATTTCAGCTTTGCGTATCATCCGTAGATTGATGGATAAATGGAAGTGGTGAACAGGAGTTTGGGGAATTTATTACGGAGTCTGACTGGGGAAAATTCACAGTTATGGGATCATGCTCTTGCTCAGGCAGAATTCGCTTATAACAATTCGCCAAATCGTAGCACCGGACACAGGCCATTCCAAATCTTGTACGGCATGCATCCTCAGGGAATATATGAATTGCGAGATTTGGGAAAATTGGAGCGGAGAAGCGCAGATGGAGAAGATTTTGTCGAAGCAATGAACGAACTACATGAACAGGTAAAATTAAAGTTGCAGGACAACGTGCAGAAATATAAGCAGCAAGCAGATTCAAGGAGGAGAGAAGTACAATTTAATGTTGGAGACAAGGTCCTCGTACACTTTCGCAAAGAACAATTTCCTAAGGGCGCATATAATAAATTAAAAATTAAAAAAATTGGTCCCTGCAAGATTTTGCGTAAATTCCTACGAAATTCAGCTACCACCTGATATAGGCATATCACCTATTTTCAATGTGGCGGACCTGTTCCCATATACTACCCAAGCAGAGGAAGATAGTGTGGTATAGCCAGAACGGGACACCCAAGTTGGAGATAGTTCTTGGATGAGGCATATGCCTTCGCCTCAATCCCATGAGATTGAAGGGATTCTCGGTACCCAGATAGCCAAGAAGACACGTAGGAAGGAATATCTACGATATCTCGTCATGTGGAGAGACCGTCCAATGGAGGACAGTTCATGGCTCGACGTGGCGTAGATACAGAAGGATGGCTATTTGGTGGAGGAGCTCATGGAACGGAGCCATGATTTTCTCTTACCCTAGGAGCATGATGCAGGAGCATCTGGCTTACAGGGCAAAGACAAAGTGAAGGCGATATGGTCTCTGAAGGGGACAAAGGAGTTAATTCACTGAATGGATAGCGTACTTGTTTTTTTTCATTCTTCTTTTATTAAGCTGCCTAAGTTAATTTAGTAAATTGTAATTAGGAACAATAGGAATTAGTTAGTGTCATTGTTTCTAGACAGTTAATTTACTGTTGTAAAAACATGAAAAGAAAATACACTTGACAACCATGAAAAGTTCCATATGAGGAATAACTAATGTAACCAATTGAACATAACTAACAACAATTAGTGACATTTTGAGAACACTACTATTAAAAAGAGGGACAAAACACAATGTATAGGTTCGACTGACAGAGAAATGAAAAAGAGAGAAGTATAATTTTTCTGTGCACATTCACCTCTACAACGTCCCAAAATACTGTGTATAATAATTTGCGTGAAATTACTTTCGTGGAGACTATTGTTATACCACTATAGGTTATAAAACGAAAATGGAAATAACCAAAACCAGAGGAGAAGCGTAAGCGCCCAGATTACAAGCGGACTCAACCAAACAATTAGACATTAAATCATTTATGTGAACAAACGACATGAAGTTGGAATTATGAGTCCAGATAAGAAAACAAATTCTTTAAGCACCATGTATGCGAATATATAAATATAGTCCACTCAGTTCCATAGTTGAATTCATAGAAACATAAAGATAGTATTCCAATTCTTTGCTCATTTACATTCTGTTCGAAACAAAGGAACGAACCCAGTTCATAAATAGATGACTCATACTTATAACAAGTGGAAGCCAAACCCAATAATCCTCAACTCATTGCCATAACCCAACGACGCTGACAAACTATAGAAGAATCGAATACAGACAGAGGCTCGAAGACCAAAGATACATTGACCCTACAGTTGTAGCATTGAAATCGAGCAAAAACAACTAACGAATAGAAACGACACTACCCATGGTGAATCAGAACAGTCGAGTTTCCATGCACCAAAACCCTCGGGTGGCCATACTTGCAATGAGAAACGAAAAATGAAATGAGTGCTGGTCAAATGAAATAAAGAGAGTTCGAAAATTGAATAGAACAACCAATATATAGCTGGGTTAGCTTACCTGACAGAGGCAAGCCATAACTGCAACCACTCCTCCAGGTTTTCCCTGCTCACGAGGAGCCGAAGACGTTAGGCAACTGAGGAAAAAGGAACATATATAACTACCATAGAAGAGGTGGACTTACCCTGATAAATTGGCGAAGGAACCGAAGGAGTTCGTCACCACAGTTCTGCCGGGCTCGTGGAGAAATTGAACTGGGAGCTGGAGAAACATTACCAAGAACAACGCAACCAACAACCGACTGCAAGACTCGTGGAAAGCACAGACATCGAACCCAGATAAAGATGCACAGAGACATACCAAATTCATTACCAAACATACAACAACAGTCGACACTCGAGAAGGAGACCACGAAGGAAGCAAACCTTACCAGTTTTTCATAACCTTGTCGGATGAATGGAAAAACTTCCAAGTCGAGTCTCAAACCAGTAAAACAAGACCGTAAGAAAAACCCACATTGAAGCCGTGAAGACCGCCGAGAGCACACAACTCGAAGAACCACGACAAAATAACCACAAACAAAAAAAGGAAACCACATTAAAGTCGCGAAGACCACGAAGAGCACATAGCTTAGAGAACTAGGCGGACAAACCATAAAAACAAAACCCACAGTGAAGCTGCGAAAGACCGCCGAGAGCACACAGCACAAACGACCGAGAGAATAACGAATGAACATACTGAGTGCAAAGGTGGTGAAACCCTATACCAAGGTGGGCTCATGGAATCCCAAGGAGGGATAGTCTTCCAACAAACAGAGACCATCATACTAATCACCATACCCCTCATTTAATTCAACGCGGTTAATTAAATTGCATTTATCAAAAAAATCTCTGTTGAAAATTATTACTTGCTTGTACACCCATCAAGTGGAGTACGCTGACGGTGGGATCACGTGGGCTGGCTCCATCAGAGTCTCAGGTGACCCTTGTAGGAAAAGTAATTAATGTTTCTTTTCATTTATATTTTCATTTCTTTGTAATGATGATATGCTAATAGAGGCGATGTTCCTTTTGTAGGTTAAACAACTCGTTGACAGGGTAAATTTTTCCAACAGGGTTCTTGTTGAGGAATTACTTATTTAGGTTTACTTTCCACCTGCAGGTGTGATTTTTTGCAACCTTTGTTTTTCTTTTGGGTTTGGCAATACTTGCCTATTTAAATGTATTGATGTGAGGACTGTAAATTGTTTAAGAAATGGGGT
This sequence comes from Pinus taeda, assembly GCA_000404065.3. NCBI lineage: Eukaryota > Viridiplantae > Streptophyta > Pinopsida > Pinales > Pinaceae > Pinus > Pinus taeda. The sequence continues at coordinate 23,804 of APFE031666908.1, forward strand.
TTCTGAAGGGTTAAGTTTTGGCCTATCTAACTCGAACCCTAACTTCCCTTTAAGCGAGGCCTCGCCCCATTTTGTTTTCTAATTGTATTGTTTGATTTGAGTCATGAGGCCAAAGTCTGGGCTATATTATGACGATGTCAATTATAATTTTGTTTCCTTTTGAAGTTCTGAGGCTCTCGACGTGGTTGAATCATAACATACTTAGTTTTTTTTTAAAATGTATATATGTCTGGTTTCTTATTTTCGGAATATTAATGCTCTACGTCATCTATTCTGGGGTCGACATGGTCATTTCTACGCGTTAACAATTTGGTCTTGTTTCCTTCTTTCTTGTAATTTAATAGAACTATTTCTCCATTGTTTTATCTCTTAACTCGAAATGACTTCCGTCAAGGAGTCCCACTTTTGATGTGTTTCTTTTAATTGCAAAGTGCAACTTTTCGATGGCTTAATGGATGGTTTCTACCAGAGTTATTGGTTTTGTACATGATAACTATTTAGCATTGCTTACTTATTGTTATTACTAGTTGTAATGTAAATTTTGACTTGGAATGTTTCGTCATCATTCCTAAAAGGCTTTATCGATATATAATTTTTGATGTATAAATTTTCTCTTTACTGTAGAGGGAATTCCTAAATTATAATTAATATTCCAGTTGTTAGTCCACACTAGAATAGTCGACTAGGTTGACCTAGCTATTGGGCTGGAGGACTTAATTTCGTGGTTTTATTATTTATGTTTGAAGATTAAAGTGTTGTTCAATTAGTTTTTTTTATCCCTGAAGTAAATTACTTGTATAGTTTCTTTTTCCTATAAGAGTTTAGGCATGAATCAAACCATAGTAATCGTTAGTTTCTTGTGATTATTAAAGCTCTCATGTTTATATAAAAAAATAGACATGAATAATATTGTTTACTTGCTCTTTCTGTCTATGCATCACTTGTTACAGTGCATATAGTTAACCCTTGGTTCCATATAGTTTCCAAGTAACCAAGCAAAAATATAAAAAGGAAAGGCATTAGAAATGCTAATTTAATGTGCTTTTCTTTCCACTCATATGTCCTACAGTGGACACACTTAGCTATTATTTCATACTGTTGTCAAATACTAAAGAGAAATCTCATTCACATTATTTTGACATGAAATCGTTATTGTGAGTATTATTAGCTTCACATTCTTCTGACATCAAATAGTTATTGTGAATATTATAAGCTACACATATATTGGATTGTTCATAAATAACTAGAACAAATTTAGTTCATATAACATCAACATCAAACTTATTATAGCAAATAGTCTATTTCTTTATTGATCTCTAATAATTAGAAAGAAATGGAGGTTATATACGTATACTTAAAACACTTATCTGCTAATGGAAGGTCAGGAAATCATAGATGAAGCCTCTCCACCCTTCCAAAGAGAAGTCAACTATCATGTCCAAACTTCTCCCCCCCAAGCTCCTCAATTCCTTTGGAACAACTTTTAAGGCAGCAGTTAGATTGTCCTGGCCTCAGATAGCTAGGACCCCAAGTCCAACCTGCAAACACATTTCTTCCACCAGGGAAGATATTTTCTAGAGGTTTTCCCACTCAAACTTTGTTCAGCTCAAAAAACGCTCCTTCTCCTTTTTTCCAACCTTGGACCTCCTCCCTCTCCCTCTTTTTTCTTGGATAAAGAGGAAGCAAAGAGATAACTGTTCCTGTTCCTAACTAATAACTCTCTCGTGAAAAGAGAATTACTAAAGTTCATGCACAACTCCTCAAATCTTCCATAAAAACAATGCTATTTCTTTTAAATAACCCAATTACTATTTACTATTGTCACCAACACAATAACTAATTATTAACAATTTATTTTATCTATAATAATAAATAACCTAATTCCTATTTATTATTGTCACTAACCCAATAACTAATTATTAATAATTTAATTTATATTATAATTTAATTATTTGAATAGAAATAATCCGATAACTATCAGCAACCTAGGATTTCACAAGTTTATCTTTTACATATGATTTACGTACACTAGACAGATGTGAACTTCGATCCTTCATTCTTCATGGTCCCGGTATTTGTTTTCTATTTTTTTAAATAAAACATTAAAATTATATTAATATTTCATATTAATAATTGAAATTTTTATTTTTAATTTTAAAAATAATAAATATAATATTTTAATGTAATTTTTTCAGATTTATTTATTAACGACCTATTGTCACCGAAATGATGGAAAATTAGAATTATATGAAGTGAGACAAATTAAAAAGCAAAGTGAAAAGGTTGATGACGGCCTACGTAAATGCTCTTTTTATCTTTCTCATAAGCTTGATCGTAATGTGAGTTTTGTTGTTAGGTCTTTTTTGTTCTTTCTTTGTGTTGTGCGAAAAAAAGAGGATAATTCAGAAAAAATAATGGGTATGGAATAAGATTAGTTAAAATGGTGAAATTCTATTAAATGAAATTCATGTTAAGTTTTTAGTTTAGAATAACTTTAAATTTGATGAAATCAAATTGAATGGATGGTAAATGTTTACATGTATTATTGTATAATAAACACCCAAGCATTTATTTCAATATTGTTATCTTTATAAAAATTATGTCGAGTCCTAGTAGCATAATAAAAAGGTGTCTTCAATAAGATGATCTGTATTCAAATCTCACTCGGTAAGGAGGATACATTTGATTTACAAAAAGAATATTATAAAAATCATAAAGGTAATAAAATTATTACTTTATTATTATTATTAAACGTATACATATTTGAAAAAACATGGAACATGACTCTTAATTGTGGAGATTTATCCCTAATTTATTATGGAGATTTTTAATCTCTAAATAGACTCCAATTCAATACCATGGATGAATGCCATGTCTTATCAAAACTACATGCCAAAAAAAACATAACTCATTTCATATGACACTTTGTTTATATGACTTTTTTTCTTTATAATTACGTCATAACCTTTGATATGTCTATTATTAATATGAATATTCAGAATATTTCATAAAGGTTAAAATCCTATCATTTAACCTAATAACATTAGTAATTAAATTAGAATTTTAGAAATTTTTTTCTTAAAATTTTAGAAAACTTTTCTAAAATAAATATACTATAAATATAATCAACTAATTTTAAATAAATATTTTTAATTATTTTTAAAAAAATGAGAACTATCATTACATAATCATAAAATTAAAATACAATATTTAAAAAAAATAAAAGATATTTATATAAATTTATCATCACTTTGGTGTGGTATTTTAAAGACTTGAAAAATATTTATACAAACCTATAATAAGTTTGGCACACTATTTTAAAACTTAAATATTTATAGAGCTATATGGGTTAAGAGCATGTGTTTCCTCCTAAGACGTCACAGGTTCAAAACGAGAGGGGGGTAGAGTATGTATGCCTTCATAGACTTAGCAGTCGAATCATTGCATGGAGGTGGGTCCCTTATCACACAAACAAAGGGGTCTCATATACCAATTTGGTGTGTAGCTTGGCTGTGACCTTAAAGAATGGATATATTATATTATTATTATTATTATATGATAACTTGGGTAAAATTATTTTATCGTGAATATATCTAATTGATTTTTGAATAAATTAAAGGTAGGCATGATAATTTCAAATCAATTTAACTTCAAAGTGATTCCAAATATAAAGGTATGTGTAATAATTGTTGAAAATAGCAACAAGAAATGCTAAATATAGAAGTGCTAAAAATAGCACTAAAATAAATAGCATTTCAGGATACTTTCCTATTTTAATTAGTCCCTCAACTAAAATAGAGAAGTAAAATTCGAATTTGTTCTTAGCAGTTGTTTGCTTGATAATTAATTAATTCATCCTGAGTTAATTAGTTGGAGAAAATCAAACATGAAGTCTATGTGAGGACATGCGACAGTTATCCCATTGATTGAGGAATTTATCCCTTAGTTAAAGAGATAAGGATGAGTTGCAATTTGAGGTGTAATTAGTTAGCTCAATTAACTGAGTTAAGTCCAGTTAGATTAGTTCAAATAGTTTTTTGAACTAATTGTGAGTTCGGTTAGTTAATGCATGCATGCATGTAACTGTTGCACTTTAGATAACTAAATATTCTCTCATAAATAGCTCATGCATGTCAGTTCAGACAGAGACCCAATTGAGTTCAGATGATGGGACAATGTACTATCAGTTGCAGGAATATTCCTTGGAGGATATCTCTTGCACGCAGAAGGAATTCATTCCTTGGAGATTGAACATTATTTTTGGGCTTGGTGAGTGTGTGATGAAGTCAATTCACACAAGTGACATCATTGGACCCCAAGAGAAACTCCGCAAGGAAATTGGAGGCTTGGAGGGCTCACGGAAGGCATATCTTATGTCTATTCAACCTGTGAGCTATATTGTTCAATTGTATTGAGAGCAGCATAGCTTGTGCGCTGATTCTTTGTGTAATTTGAGCATATTTCCACTTGTATGATAATACACAGATCAGGGTTTTTAGCTGAGGCTTTCCCCAGAGTATTCTTCTGCGTTCATGTGTGATTGATTTCTCATTCTTAGTTATATGTGTTCTACTTGATCTTGCTTATATTCAATTAAGCTTCCACAAGTTTGTTGTAGAAGTAGATCTTGTATTTTGCTTTAGTATGTTGCATAATCTGTTGATCTATAGTGGGAATTTCTACATGGTATGAGAGCATAGGTGATCAAAGTGAAGAACAATATACAAGAAGGGAGAAGTTTGAAGTTTGAGGTTCCTAAATATCGAAATCGAGTTCTTATCACATCTCAATTGCACCAATGGCATTAAACAGTTGAAGGTTCGAGTATGCCCTTATTGGTAGCTCGAATTATATAGCGTGGAAGGATCGAATGGAAGTAGTATTAGAGGATAACGGTCTATTGGACTTAATTGATCAAGATGTCCCCAAGCCCACAGTGGCTAATGCTACAGAATTGGCGAAATGGAAGAAATGTGTGGCTAGAGCAAGGAGAATCCTCCTGGAGGGAGTTTGAGACCAAATTGTCTCAAACCTCCATGGAAAGGAGAAATCGTTTTCGATGTGGAAAGAATTGAAAGATCTATATCAAAATAATGACGATAAGAGGAAGCTGGTGCTAAAAGACAAGCTTCGGAAAATCAAGTGTGAAAAGGGTGACACAATCTCTACATATCCAAACAAGCTCACAACCTACAGGGATGATCTTGGAAGTGTAGGGATCACGACAACCGATGATGACATGGTGTGTCTTGCACTCCTTAGTCTTCCTAAGAGCTGGCACAGCTACCAAGAATCAGTTAATGGAAGAGAAAATTTGCGAGATTCAGAATGAATTTGGTCAGATTTGATGCAAGAGGAGATAAGAAGAAGCACCAGAGATGGATCCTCATCAAAGCAAGATGATGAGGAAAATCTAGCCTTAGTGAGTAAGGCGAGGAAGGGGAAAGGGAAGGCATCCCATTCCAAATCTAGTTCTTCCTATGGTGGGAAGAATTTTGACAAATTGAAAGTGTGATGCTTTCATTGTCATGAAGTGGGCCATTATGCTACGAATTGTACACAGAAGAAATCCAAGAAGGGGTCCTCAAAGGGATATGATGGTGAGGCACTAATCTCACAGTTTGAGTTGGATTTCTCTCTTATTGCATGCATGGTTTCATCCATGGTGGGATGTGTGTGGTACTTGGACAGTGGAGCCTCTTTCCACATATCCAGTGACAAGAATCTTTTCAGTACCTTGGAGGATTAGGATTTCCAGATGTGGATCGAGATGGGAGATGATGGAAAGTACCATGTTTTAGGTGAAGGTACAGTTGTGTTTCAGAGGGAGCATGGAGCTCCTCTCACCTTGAATGATGTAAATTATGTACCACGTCTAAAGAAGAATCTTGTGTCCATTGCTATGCTAGAAGTTAAAGGCTATGATGTAGTCTTTGGTAAAAGAAAGGTATTCTTGAGGCATATTAGCACCGGAAAGACCAAGCAAATTGGAATTCGAGTAAAGAATCTCTACAAGCTACAAGTAGACGACTGTGCTTCATTGAGTTCCAAAGCTGAGATGGTGCAAAGACAAGATTTTGCCGAGCTATGGCATAGAAGATTAGGCCATTTTAACCATGGATTTGTGACGATCATGCAGCATATTTATACGGAACTTCCCAAGGGAAAACTGGAGCAGACAAATACATGCAAAGGTTGTACCTTCTATAGGTATGTGAAATCTTCCTTTTTGGATCGAGACAGTAGAGCTGGAGAAATCCTGGAGCAAGTTCACATAGATGTTTGTGGACCATTATCTATAACCTCGACTACTAAACAAAGGTACTATGTTATTTTTGTTGATGATTTTTCTCGTAGATGTTGGATCTACTTGATGCAAAAGAATGATCAGACCTTCTTGAGGTTTTGTGAGTTTAAAGTCTTAGTAGAGAAAGAATATGGAAATAAAATAAAAGTCTTGCATAGCGAAAATTCTGGAGAGTATGTCTCCCAATAGTTTAAGCACTTCTGCGCTACAAAAGGAATTAAATGGGAGTTGACGGCACCCCATAACCCACAACATAATGGGGTGGCCGAAAGGAAGATTAGATCGATTGTGGGAGCAGCTCAAGCGTTGTTGCATGCCCAAAGCCTACCACTGCATTTCTGGGCTGAGACATGCAATACAACAATAGACTTGCAGAACAGAAGCCTGCACCTTATACTGGGAATGAAGACACATATGGAGGCCTTTTCTGAGAAGCAACTATATATGAGTCAATTCTAAATCTTTGGATCATCAATTTATTTCCATGTGACCAAAACTACCTGGAAGAAGCTAGATCCAAAAGTTGAGTTGTGAATACTTCTGGGGTACACGGATACACACCATAACTATTGGGTGTTCCTGCCTACTAATTAGAAGACAATGGTATGTAGAGATTTGAAGTTCGATGAGGAGAAAGCCAGACGAATATCACTTGAGAGGGATCTCAAGTTGCATGCAGAGGAGGAACTTTCGGTTCCTAAGGAGGAGGAGCCTCAGATTGATGTGGAGAAGCCGCATGCAGAGGATCCGGGAGTGGAGACATCCACTCATGCTCAGTCTTCCAGAGATCGGTTGAAATGCTCAAGTGAAGCTGACATGTTGATGATGGATGCGCAGGAGAATGTGGGACAACCATCTCCTTAGTGTTAACAAAGGAGGTTGCCTAAGTGGTACACTAGTTACATCGCCCTCGTTGGGGAGTGTGTAGATTTCAAACCTTCTTCATTCGAGGAGACAGTGTAGCGACTAGTCTCGGTTGATGCACTGGTAGAGGAATATGACTCTATCATTTGGAACAGTGTGTGGGATGTTGTCCCAAAACCTCAGGATAAGTCAGTGGTGAGTCCCAGATGGCTTTATAAGATAAAGTAGGTAGTTGATAGCAGTATTGAGAAACATAAGGCAAGGTTTGTTGCTCAAGGTTTCTCACAGGTCGAGAGGATTGACTACAATGAGACCTTTGCTCCTACAGCAAGGTACTCATCTATCAAATCGATGTTCGCACTATCAGCTCAGATGGGTTGGAAGATCCATCAGATGGACATGAAGACAGCATTCCTTAATGGGAAGATTGAGGAGGAGGTGTACATTGAGCAGCTAGAAGGTTTTGAGACTTTTGATCGTGAGTCGCATGTGTGCTGACTCAAGAGGGCTCTATATGGGCTGGAGCGAGCACCTCGTGCTTGGTACACCAGAATCGCCAGCTATTTCACTGAGTTGGGCTTCACCAAGAGTGAAGTAGATGCGAACCTTTACCACATCATGGTATAAGGTAAGCCATTGATCATTGTTCATATGTCGATGATCTCATTTTGACATGTGATGATTAGCTGATTCAGCCTTGCAAGGAGGACCTTGCAAGAGAGTTCGAGATGAAGGACATGGGTTTTATGCACTACTTTATAGGCATGGAAGTGTGGCAGAAAGATGGGAAAGTTTTTGGTCTCAAGGCAAGTATGCCAATGAGATACTCAGGTGCTTTCACATGGAGAAGTGCAAGCCCATGCAAACTCCTCTAACTGGGAACTGGAGGAAGGAGGATGCTACTTTAGGTGATGTAGTAGTTGCTACTATTTATCGACAGCTTGTGAGTTCACTTATGTATCTGGTGAACACACTACCAGATTTATGCTTTACGGTGAACCAGCTGAGTCAGGCTATGGTTCAGCCTACCAAGCTATTTCTGAAGGCAACGAAGCATGTGCTGAGATACCTCAGAGGAACATCTCAGTATGGATTGTAATATAGATGGACAGAGGGAGTGAAACTTCAGGGCTTCACAAATGCAAATTGGGTAGGGAGTCCATCTAACCGAAAGAGCACTTCTCGAGGAATATTTAACCTTGGCTCAGCTGTAGTTTCCTATTACAGCAGGAAACAAAGATCAGTTTCACTTAGCTCGGTAGAGGTTGAACACATGACTGCTAGTCACGCTGCACGTGAGGCCATTTGGATGTGGAAGATTCTAGTGGGATTGTTTGGTCAGAGGATGGATTCAACTGTGATCTACTGTGATATTAAAAGTTGTATCAAATTATCTGAAAATCCATTTTTTCATGACAAGTCCAAGCACATTGATATTCGGTAGCACCATCTTCGAGACTGTGTGGTCAAGAGGATCATGTTGTTGCTGTATGTTTTGACTCATAAACAAGATGTAGATATTTTGACTAAGGCATTGTCAAAATACAAGTTCGAGTTCCACAAAGACGGGATTGGGGTTATTGATAATCCATTTCTTGTTGAGAGGGAGTGCTAAAAATAACAACAAGAAATGCTAAATATAGAAGTGTAAAAAAAAAACTTCCATAAATAGCATTTCGGGATACCTTCCTATTTTAATTAGTCCCTGAATTAAAATAGAGAAGTAAAATTCGAATTTGTTCTTAGGAGCTATTTGATTAATACTTAATTAATTCATCGTGAGTTAATTAGTTGGAAAAAAGCAAACATGAGGTGTATGTGAGGACATGCAATAATTATCCCATTTATTGAAGAATTTATCCCTTAGTTAAAGAGATAAGGATGAGTTCTAATTTGTGTTATAATTAGTTAGCTCAGTTAACTGAGTTAATTCTAGTTAGATTACTTCAAATAGTTTGTTGAACTAATTGTGAGTTCAGTTAATGCATGAATGCATGTAACTGTTGCACTTCAGATAACTGAATATTCTCTCATAAATAACCCATGCATGTCACTTCAGACAGAGACCCAGTTGAGATAAGATGATGGGACAGTATATTATCAGTTGCAAGAATATTCCTTGGAAGATATCTCTTGCGTGCAGAAGGAATTCATTCCTTGGAGATTGGGCAGTTATTTTTGGGTTTAGTGAGTGTGTGATGAAGCCAATTCACACAGGTGGCAGCATTGGACCCCAAGAGAAACTGCGCAAGGAAATAGGAGGCTTGGAGGGATGAGCGAAGACATATTTTGTGCCTATTCAGCATGTGAGCTGTATTGTTAGGATAGCTTGTGAGCTGATTCTTTATGTAATCTTAATATATTTCCACTTGTATGATAATAAAGAGATGGGCGTTTTTAGCTGAGGCTTTTCCCATAGTATTCTTTTGTGTTCATGTGTGATTGATTTTTCATTCTTAGTTATATGTGTTCTATCTCATCTTGCTCAATTAAGCTTCCCCAAGTTTGCTATAGAAATAGATCTTGTATTTTGCTTTAGTATATTGCATAATCTGTTAATTTATAGTAGGAATTTCTACAATAATTTCAATTTCAAGTAATAAGAATGTAATAAGAATGTATATGTTGATTATAACTATAAAACCAATACAATAATTATTTGCATGTTTTCATGTTACTTAAAAAAACACACACAAGCACTATGGAGTGCATTTGTATTTCTATGGTTATCTTTGAATTTGGTAGGAACACTGAAGAACGGTGTTCGGTCTCACCATCTAGAATGATCGTTAATTTGTATTATGAATACAATAGAACCGTGTTAGTTGCATCATCTCGTATACAAATGAATGATAAATTTTGATAAAGTTTTGATTATCATTCTTTTTCTATGAGTCACATCAGTGTCACAAAGTCTTGATGATTAGCGATGAATATGTGGATCATGTACAATGTATGCTTAATATATAAAAATAATATACATAAGTCAGAAACCGATGCCTATAATTTCCGATTATGTATTATTATTTACATTATACGAAAACAGATGGTTTTTTCATGCCGAGAAAAAAGAGATAAATGATAAATTTGTGATTTATCAATAGCCTTTTGCACCGTTTTTGTTCACCCTTTTATTGCCTGTTCCCATTTCTAACCATAATGGCTGTAAATATATCAGAGAACCATTGTTTACCAAATTTGCCCGACCGGTGTCAATTACCCAATACAGTAACGTTTTAATATAGAGAACACAAGTTCATCCATAACCTAACGCCGGAGCTCTCAGCGTTTTATTCTGTATTTCTGCGGACTTTTATATTTCTACATATAACTACCATGAATGAGGCAATGTGCCTATGGTGAATGAGGCAATGTGATTACGGTTGAAAAATTATAAGGTATTTTTATCTTGATTGCTGATAGGCTCGGCAATCAAAGTGACATGGGCTTGTTCAAATAATTGACGGCGCTTATGTCTTTTTGATTGCTGAATATTCCGTGAAACAGTAATTGAAATAAGCAGAAAATTAAGTCTATCTCTGCCTGGACATAAGGATCTTTTGTGCTTTTGAAATAAGCAGAAAATTAAGTCTGTCTGCCTGGATATAAGGATTTTTTGTGTTTTTGAATTGCTTATAGTGTTGGGATAGATGAGTGTTATCTTTTAATTTTTAAATGAATATATGGTGATAAAGTATCAACATTTTTACCATTACTTTTAAATTAAAATTATAGAAATACATAACTCAATGTTAAAAGATTTAATATGAAAATGACAACATTTTAAAAATTATTGTTTCTGATTACAGATTTTGAAATATTCCTCAAATCCAATAAATATAAACAAAACTAAATACTTAATTTTATTTAATTTCTAAAATATAGATAAATTTACGAATAAACATAAATATAACCCAATTAAATTTATATATATATATATATATAGATTATGCAGTGGATTCACGATGCACCTACGTTTGAGGTATGTTAGTCGTCCTACGTATTGCTAGCTATTAAAGAGGTATCTGAGTCGGAGGATATCAAGGCTCGACCCATGGAGCATTCCCTTAAAACATTGATCCATTGAATCACTTCATGAATCTAGAAGGGCTACGAAAATGGTTAGTTAAGATGCTTAACTTAGTTCTAATTCTATTCAAAGTTATTCAGAACTTGTTATTTATGAATTTAAATCAAACTCTCAAATCTTACTAACTTTCCTAGTGCTAAGTATATCATATTTTTTTTTATACGAGGATTGTGAATTTACAAGTTACTTTTGGGTCTAAAATTTTGATGGTCATGTATTACTTGGACCCTGCGATGATTAATGTGGTGTTCTTTTTTACTTTTAGGTCACTCATTTGTATATTTTTATTATTTTGTTGTTTATAAATTTTATTTGAATTCGTGGGTTAAAAGTCATATTTATATTATTTAATTCTTGATTATAAATTTGATTGATTTTGTGGATTTTTCTATAGTAAAAATCTTAATTTTTAGCCAGATATTAAAATTAGCAAGTGAAATCTTTCCACATCTCTCAAATCTCTAAGATTTTTTTTGCATATGTTATCCTCAACACATTTATAAGGACTTCCTCTCATTATCTGGCTCCAACTTTTTAAATATAATCTATTCAATCTAGTTCATCTTCATTATCATAATTTTGCTTATAGCATGGAAGCCTCAACCCTATGACCCCAAAGAAGGTTCTATCACATCTACCTAAAGGGGATATCGTCCCCATAGATGCCACAAAGTCTATCTACTTTGCATATTTAGTTGAATTGTCTTTATAGGGGTGTATCTATCATTTATGGGTTATATTGCATGTATATGTGTTTGTATTGGAGAAGAAGGCAATCATTTTCTTGCAAAGTTTCAATATTAAGTGTGTGGGTCATTCTACCATGTGGATCACTCTTCAAGCACTATCAAAACTCTACATTATAAAAAAAAATCTAATTAATTAACCTCATTTAGTGGGTTATCTCTTCTCATTCAATTTACTAGTAAAACTTGATAAAGAACCTAATTGGATTACTAGTTTCATAACCCTAGGTTGATATATTGGGGTTTTAATTAACCAAACATATTTCACTCTCATTTTCACCCTCTTTTGTCTTACCCTTAGATTTCTTGAATTTCTCAGTTTCATCCAAAATCCAAGTGCCATCCCCACTCTCCTGTTCCCCACTTTTAGTACGCATATATGTGTCCTAAGCCTCTGCATTTTTATAATATAGAAATATTTATACAATGACTTATTTTGTCTTATTTGGTTAGTTAATAAAGAAATATAATTGAATAATAATCGTCATTTATTTCAAGATTCATATATTAGAATTTTTTTGTATTAATATTATATGAGTTTTAATGTCCTTATAAAATTGAACCAAAAACATTACTAATTACATGGAAAGAGTTTTAAAACATTACTAATTACATTGAAAGAGTTCAAAATTTTCTTATGGTTTCTAATTTTTAAAATAAATAGAATATTTCACTATTTAAGTAAATAAAAACAATCCCATAACTTATTAAGAATTTATTTTAAGTAATGAAAAATAAAGATTATGTATAAATAAATACTTTATCTTATGAATAACGAAAAACAATCTTATTTATTCTATAAAAATGTTCATGTTAAACATCATTGTTCTAGACATACTTCCCTAAACACTAAAAATAAATTAAAAAAAAAAACAACAAAACAAAAGAAAAAAAAACAAAAAACATTCAATATAAAAAATTAATATATACCTTATTTTTTATGAATTTTATTTATTTTTATTTTAATAATAAAATTAATATTCATTAATTAAAATATGTGTAAGGCATGGAGAAGATATTATGAAATTGAAATGTTGAACATAACAATAAGGTGGTGTTGCGGAGATGGAGCGGTTGCACAACATCAAAACCTTGACTGAGAAGGGTTAGGGTTTGCACTCATCACTGTTGCAGACACTGTAGCTGCCAGTATCCTTTGCATTGATGGCATCACCGTCACCCATCTCTCACTATCGCTGCTTTTGTCTCCAGCATGTCGGAAATGGATGTTGATGTGGTTGACTACTCGGAGGATCCCAACCCCAACAAATCCATCTGGACGAGCCCTACTTCTACGCCAGAGATGACGGTTAGCAGACCTTTGGGCACATACCATCCGTTACTGTAGGTTTTGTCTCACAGTCATTCTGACACGGGTCCTTCTACTGACTCCATTCATTTCGCCAACCTCTCAATCGTGTCGTCAGGTCTCGATAGCCCTCCCCTCTCATTTACCACCCTTCGTTACCTCATTTCCTACATACCTTCGTCCCCTACATTTGACTCTATGTCACTGGAATCTGCCCATCCAACTCCCCCCTCCATTATCCCTTCGACAGTTGGACAGTCCTCGACATTTTCCTCTCCTCCACACTTGGTAGATCCTCCGCTCCCGCCCTATTCCTTGGCTACTCCAGGACACTCTACCTCTCCATCTGGGTGTTTCAATATACCTATTGTAAACCCTCATTCTGGTGCACCTCTACCTCAGTAGCACACATCAGGCTCTCACAATCCTCTTCAGGAACACAATGCCTCTTTGTGATCAGGAAAAGGAAGGAAGTGGAAGTGCATAAAATCCCCCCGCGAGCAAGTGGAACTTTGTTTCGGGGTTGGAGTGCATATGGGGGAGGTGGTGGACACCGGAAATAAGGTTTTGGTAGGAAGGGTACGAGGGCATGATTACTCCATTGCCAGATTATGCCTATGGGTTATGGAAATTTAGGGACACATCCTCTCAAAACTCCCAAATGTTACTGCATTGGCTCAAGGATGGTTTTCTTTGAGTTTTAAAGGGACGAACATACCTCATGGGTCCTTTCACGCTATTGGAATATTTAGATGGCCCGTGTTCTGCTGAAGCGCTGGAGCCCTTTATTCGACGCTACACGTGAAAAACTATGTGCAGGCCCGATATGGGTCAAGCTACCATGCCTCCCCTCCCCCCCTTCATTTTTGGTTTGAGGATGTTTTTTCGTGCATTAGGAATGCGCCTGGTACCTTTCTTGATTTCAACAATTCATATGAATCATCCAGTAACAAATCCATGGCAAGCATTCTAGTTTATTTGGTCACCAGAGAGGGACTGGAGGAACAGATTACTCTGCACTAGTGAAGATTCACCTAGATCTAGCTCCTGGGCTGTGTAGGAGTGTGTTTTCTATGCTAGAGGTGTCACAAGGTGGGTCACCTTTTCAAAGAATGCCCTTTGGTTAATCCTACTATTTCCCCCACCAAATATTCAGTTGTAGAGGCTCAGCATGCACCAACAACTATTGATCAACCGATGTCTCGATCTTTGGGACAGAGCAATGGAGCTTGTGGTGGTGCACAGATCTTGTCTTCAACTTCTCCTAAGCTTACCACTCCACCTATGACAAGATCTCGGGCTGCTACAACAGCTGCTCGTTCATCAAGTACTTCTTTACCTCTTTACTCTGCATCATTTGTTATTTCTTTTGTTTCTACTTTGCACCATCATGTTGCATTTTCATCCATCCCTAACATTTCCTCGTCCACTCTATCTTGTCAACTGGACCTACACATTCCAACTCTATCTACCATTCTTCCCTCCATTTCTGAACTAGATACCAATCCCTCCCTAGAGATTTCTTCCTCCCGTGGTCATTATAACTCATACAACCTCCAATCTAGGGTGTCACACCCTCCCGATCATTCTGGGATTGGGTTGATTTCCCCTCCGAAATCTACCAAGTCCTCTAGAGGAAGACACTCAAATATTTCAAAGGATATTATTCAGGCTGGGGTGGATGTGGCATTGGGTAGGCAATCCACACTCGACAGGGTTCTTAGAGCATCAAACACCCTCACTTGGTTTATATCATGAAATGGCTCTGTTTCAATTGTAGGGGTTGGTGAACCCTGCTAAAAAATATTCCCTCAAAAGATTATTAGATTCTGAGCCCATCAACATCATATCTCTGCAAGAAACTCTAGCCAACGCTAACTAGATCATCCACATTCTTCAAACTCTGAAGTCGAGCTAGAAATTCTATGCACTTGATGCCATTGGAATATTTGGATGCATTGCATTATGCATCAATCCCCGTACTATTAAGATTATCACTACCTGGGGTGGATATCGTTTTATTGGAACGGATATATTTTCCTCTGAATTAGGGATGGATATTTGAATCATTAATATATACACTTCTTGTGTCAACCAAGTTGACTTCTAGAATCATTTGCTCAATCTATCCCTTGTCAACTCAGACAACCTCATTCTAAGTGGGGATTTGAATTTTTCAGTTGGTTATGGGGAATCCTGGGGATGTAATGCCCAAATAGATCCACTTTCAAACTTTATGACCATATCATGGATCAACATACTATGATCAATATACCCATGAACAAGGTCCAGCCTACTTGGTGCAATAAAAGAACAGGTGAAGCTACATTAGCTAGGAATTTTCATTGATTCCTCATCAACCAACAATTGATTCGGTCTCTATCGAACTATCGTCAATGAGTTGGAGTGGGTGGAATATCTTACCACTCTTCTATCTACCTTGAATTTTCTGGGCCCTTTTCTAAGCCAAGAGCTCCTTTTTTAAATTCAACTCTACCTAGTTGATGAACCCTATATACACCAGATTGGTCATGGATTACTCGCACACACATCCACCATCTTAGGGGAGATCCATATCTAAAGGCTTTTGTCAAAACCCGATCGAAATCAAGAGCTTATCAATAAAATGGGCTAAGGAAAAAAGAGATCTGGATGATCAAGCCCTCAGGACCATAGAATACAAGCTCGTAGATCTTCTAGATGAGTAAGGTTGAGGATTCATATCGGATGATGCAAAATCTCATATCACTGACCTAGAGATACAAAGATCAAGATTCTTAAAGAATGCAAGGAATCATGGAAACTTAGGATTCGAGCTATATGGTTAAAGTTCGGAGATGAAGATGCCAAGTTTTTTCATAATTTTGCTAAGGGGAGAAAAGCCAACAACACTATTTGGAAAATGCCCACTGAAGGTGACCATTTTATCTCCTCCTTTCAACATCTGGCCCATCTAGGAAATTCTCATTTCCAACAATTGTTCATAGCACCCCCTGCTGCAACCATAGCAGAAATTGTTTGGATAACTATGATATTCCCTCATTATGTTGATCAGGAAGACTTTGATGACCTTTCCAAACCTGTCACCATAGGCAGACTGGAGAGAACTATTAATTGTATCAAAAAGGATAAGAGCCCTGGCCCGGATGGGTGGAAAATTGAATTCTATAATGCTTTTTTCCACACCATTGGAAAATATCTACTCAATGTCGTGGAGGGAAGAAGACTCACTCATTGTATGTATGAGGCTATTAACTCCACTTTTATATCCCTTATTCTGAAACTGGACTCCCCTCGTTCATTTAATGATTTCTAGACCATCTCCCTCTATAACTTCCCATACAAAATCATTGCCAATATTATCGCCAATCGCCTTAAGCCCATCCTATCAAACCATATCCTACTTGAGAAATTTTCTTTCCTGCACAATCGACAAGTCCATGAAGTTGTAGGCACTTCTCAAGATGCCCTCCATTCCATCAAGATGAAGCAACTCAATGGTGCCATCCTCAAAATTGACCTATCCAAGGCATTTGATCGGGTCAGATCGATATACATTAGAATGCTACTTACACATTTAGGATTTCCCATATCCTTCATCACCTGGATCATGAGATGTATCACAACAACTTCATTCAGTGTTCTTATTAATGGCTTAGCTTCCTATTTCTTTCACGCAGAGCATGAGCTCGGCAAGGCTACCGATTATCCCCTCTCTTTTTCTCCTGGTTATGGAAGGAATCAACAGACTTATTCATAAGGCGAGAAGGGAGGGGCATATTCATGGTCTGAAGATCACTGAGTATTGTACTATCACCCACCTCCTATTTCTGAATGATGTGCTTATATTTTTGAATGGTAGTATCCAAGACTCAATTGTTTTCCATGATATTATGATGCTTTTTTTAGCTGCTATAGTTATGGAATCTAATAGGATGAAATCCACTATCACCTTCTTATCCTACTCCCCACAGGAAGTAGAGATAGCCTCACTGAAATTTCCAGTCCAAAGATTACAATTGTAGGTAGGCCTTAAATACCTTGGCTTTAGGATTAAACCTCATGGTTACAAAATTGTCAATTGGACATGGATGGTGGCCAAGGTGGAAAAGAGACTTCTCAATTGGAATCATAAGGGTCTCTCACGATTAGAGTGACTAAATCTCATAAAATTAGTTTTATAGGAAACATTGGTATATTGGATGTCATTAGCATCAATTCCAATAGGTATCCTCTCTCAAATACAAAAATTATGTTGCATATTCGCTTGGAACAGAGACAAGGAAGGGAGACCCTTTTCTTGGGTGGGATGGACCAAAATCGCACTACCCAAAAAGTGAGGTGGTTTGGGTTTAAAAGTCCTACCATCTTTTTCTCATGCTCTAGCTTCCAAGATGGGTTGGCTAATCCTTACCTCTCACAGTCTATGGACAGAGGTGGTCCATTACAAATATATTTGGCCCTTATAGATCATGGATTGGATTTAGATCCAAACTTGGCACAAATTAGGTATTTCTTCAATATGGCAGGCTATCCTTCATGCTTTACCCACAATCAGGAATGGTCTAGTCTAGTGCATAAAAGATGGAAAATAAGTGTGAATCAGCATAGACCTGTGGACAGGTTGTGGTAATAAGCACTGACTCCCACCCAACCTCATACAATTCCTCGGGCACAATGAAATACACAGGCTTGCAATGATTATTGATATCGAGAATACCACCATCTTCACACAAGCATGGGAATCGGAAGGGTTGTCAGACATCCCTGAGAAATGGCACCAATCATGGGTTGATTACATAAATGATCTGATAGAATCACATGTGTTCATTAAGGAGGTTACTAATAAACTCATCTGGGCACATGCTGGTCATGGAAAATATACTCCCAAAGAATCATACCCCATCATCCACACCTCATATATGCAACATGTTTTCACTGATTGGTGGTAGTACATTTGGAAGCTCAAAGCCCCTCCTATCGCTAAGCTACTAATGTGGAACATATTAAAGAATAAAACACCAATAGAGAGAAACCTGATGCATAGGTATTTTTAGGGCCCTTCCTGGTGCATCTTATGCAAACATGCTAAGGAAACAAATGACCACCTTTTTATACATTTTCCCACGGTGATTGACTTATGATCACATGTACTCACTTCCCTCTCCATTAATGCTCGATGGATAGGCATTACTATTGTGGAAGCATGGAATCACTAGAGGACGACGACTTCGACCCAAAAACATCATTGTTTACCCTTAATCATTTTTTGGACCATATGACTGAATCATAATGGATTCATTTTCAGGGATAGAGCTACCTATTGGCCTCTATCCACTGCCCACATCATAACTTCTTTTCATGAAATTCCATATGATGACAACTCACCTACTGTCCAGGCAATTACCATAGAAGTTATAAATCACAATATTTCATGGGCATATTTTGATGGTGATGCACATGAACATGGATGCGGGGAGGGTATTCTATCACATCAATCTGAAATCCATTTTTATCACATTCAAATGGGTTTGGGGACTGGCACTAATAATTTTCCCAAACTTATTACGCTTAACCACCTTCCCCATTTTTCACTTGTTCATGATTACATACATCTACAAATATTTGGGGATTCCAAAATCATTGGTAACTAGTTCAAAAATGCATCTTCATGTCATATGCATACTCTTAGAAATTTTTTGGATAAAGTCATGTGTTGTAGTGGCTACAACCACCCTCCAAAATTTTTGCTTAGCTTCGTTTTGGAGCCTCCCTACCAACATTTCATAGTAGCATGTCTTGCCTTGTCAAGTACGCAATCTTCAGTGATTTTCTTGTAGAATGACAGCCTTTCCATCAAAGCTTGTTACATCCCCCTCACATGTTGTTTCACCGTACTTGGTCCAACTGCAGGCTGAGTAGCTCCCTCAAGAAATTGTACAATTCTGGAGGGAAACCAACCTTCCCTCCAGAAATTTTGCAATTATATCTGGCAGCCTACTAGGCTCCAAAATTACGCAAATCTGTGTGTCACTGTTCACTAGAAAAATAGTGCAATTCCTCCCAGTAGACTTCTCAGCCAAAAAATTATGCAATCATGGGCAGAAGTCAGTTGCTCTGCCCATAAATTATGCAATCCCTCTTGGAAGCCAGCCTAGCTCCCTCCCATAAATGCTCATTTTTTCCTCCCAACTGAGAAGACTATTGTATGTGCAGTTGGATTGACCGGTTCCCTCCAAGACTAAGCAAAACTAATTTTCATGCATGGGCTACTCCCCCCAAGGTAACATCTAAAGACATCCCTTGATTCAGGGATCTATTTTTAGCAGTTGGAGGTTACATGCAAGGATCATTTCAGAAACCTCCCACGAAGTGTCGCATTCATTAGATTTGTGGCATGCATGTCGCAACCTCGATTTTATTGAAACTCATCAACCAGACTCTGTAGAGTTCATTCCTCACATCCATCTTGTGGCTTTGACATCCCACATTACATCATTACATCTAGGAATCATCGACACATTTAGATCAACTATTTTGGCGTAAACCCACTTTTCATGTCTCATGTAGTGTTTCTGGTGCTTTTTGTGTTTCACTTCATCTTAATGTTGTTTGCTTGATTTCAGTGAGCGCTTGCTGTCAATTTGATTACTAGCTTGTACTAGCACCCTTTTAGTTTTCGTTAACATCTCACTATTGTCACATGCATGACAGTATTTTGCATGGACGGTTGCTGTTGCGGCGACTCACTTCACCCACATGCATGCTTTCCCATTTTCTGAATCCTTTACTTGCTCTTTTCATGAATGATCATTCACTCTTGTTTTCACTCATCTCATCATGTTTTCGCACTTCTCATGTTTTTAGTCACCTGTCAGGTGGACTGGGCTACCTTAGCTTGCACCATACCCTGCCCGGCTAGCATTGCGCATTTCTGGAAGTAATGGCTCCACCTTACCTCCAAGAATTGCACAAGTATAGCTAGGCACTGACCTCTAGGCTTGTATTGCACAATTCTTGGAGGCAGTGTCCTATTAGCCCTAGAAATTACGCAATGCAGTTTGTTGGTTGCATGTCACTACTGACTGAAATTGTGCATTGGTAGTTTCATTCCTCAGCAGGCTAGGTTGGACTGTGCATTGCATAGTTCCAACAGTTAGTTAGCCTCCTGATAGCCCAGAGTGTGCCTTGCACAGTTTTGGCAATTATCCTACCGACCTCCCGGTGGAAAATGTTTGGCCTTCATGATCAGTTACACAAGCATGTTGCAGGTCATTTCTCAAGCTCGTTTTGGTTTTTGACTGACAGATTTCTTGCCATGACTGTTGCCATGTCTCCAAGTATCGCAGGTGTTCATCTAGCTCTTACTTGCACAGGTACAATGGTTTCCAGGAGAGCAGAGTCGAAGACACCATTTAGAGGACACTTGGGGATGCAGTCAATCAAGTGTTTATGAACTTGCCTACCCACGAAGACATCAAGTTGTTTATAGACAAGTACATCAAGATATGACAGTAGTAGCATCAAAGCAAGAAACACCATGAATAGCAGTTGAAGGCAACATACCGGATGCAACGAACACAAGAGGAAGGTTGTTGAAAACATAGAGGTAGAACAAATTTGAAAGCTAAAGAAGATCCACTTGTGATGCAAGAAACTTCAGAGACTCAGGTTATGAGGTGACGATGCAACATGGATATCGTGCAAAGGCATAGAAGGAAATAGAGAAGGAGTTGCATGTGCTGAAGTAGAAACTCATGGAAGAACATGAACTGCAATTGATGAGAGAATGAGTTGCAGCAGGAACACGTACAATAGCGGGCGCACCATGCACTCATGGATGAAACTGCGCTCGTACAAGTTATAGATCAATCCCAATAGCTAGCACAGAGTCGACATGGTGAGCAGTGTTGTTGATCGCATGCAAGGGAATTCAACAACATGCATGTCATTATGCGCACGCATGAAATCTAACCCATTTGGCACACTCATGGAGGCAAAGAAAAGAAGAAAGTTTGACCGGAGTTGATGCGCATGACCACCAGCAAACACTAGAAGATCAGCATAGGAACCATGCGTCAGTGTGTTGTTGGTTTAGCCGCACCCAAGAAGACCATGCGAATGTTAGCAGACGAGTTGGATGGAGGAAGTAGACCAATGCACCAGGATGCAACGGAGGCAAGAGTTCGCTTCAGCAATATGTCACCATGGAGCACATGCACACCATCACATATGACCATGATTGGCATTTTCTCACCACCTTCACCATCACAAGCATGTCAAAGAGTTGCTCTCATCACAACAGAACAAGTGTCAGTGATGTCTTGCATGGCTTGCTCAAGCCATTTTGTCTCACATGGGCACATGTGGATTGTAATGTAATGTCTTGTCAAGTGGAAGTTCAAGTGTCAATAGTTGGATGTAAAAATGATAGGGTAGATGAAAAGTCATGAGGGTAGATGAATTGTCACAAAGGGGAATGTCAAGGGTCACCCCACCCTTTGCTATAAATATAACCTCATAACTCATTGTAAAGGTTTTGGTCAGCCAAGCTTCTGATAGGACTATCTTAGAGAAAGCTTGGATAGTATTTTAATGAGCCTTGGTTTCTCCACTGCGCAGAGCTAGTACATCTATTTGGAGGAGCAGGTGGTAATGGATGTAACATTCCGCCATTAGAACTAGTGGTTGGACATGGATGTATTGTATGACTGAAACCTACACTTCTTAATGTAACGGAGCCAACACATTTCATGCATATGTTGTATTGTATTCTATGCTATCTGGTTTATTTTAAATGATATTTGTATTTGTTTGCTTATGCATGCATGTATAGACTATTCTGTATAAGTATGTATAAATATTTTTGAAATTTGCTACTGGTTTAACCATCACTTTGGATTGCTCACTAACTTTATTTCCATCTTGTGATACATCTTCGCTCGTTTGTTCGCTTCCAAGCCGCATACTATTACAGGTCTCCAAGGGGCACACTCACTTCACCCTTAGTTTGTTATAACCTCTCATGCACCTTCCTTGACTTATTGCAGCTATCAAACCCTTGCTACCAATAGGGACATGTTACGTGTCTCTGTACGAAATCATGGTCAAGGCATTATCATACAACCCACTGTAGGGAATCCTACAGCAAACAATTTGAGGTCTAATTGGGACTTCTTACTAGGGAGGTCCCCATACATGTTGGCGGGTCCAACACCATCAACATTTTGATGCTGGAATGGGGGCTAGATTACAAGATGAGTCCTCACATCTATTTTGAATCTCTACATATCTATCATGAATAACTACAGAGTTGCTCTTCTAGAGTGTATGTCTTATGGAAATGACTTCATTATCTCAGAAAAGCTCTTGGATAACTTGTCAAATAAAACATTTGATGGTTGATGCCATGTAGCCTTGGTTAGGCACGTGGTCAGCATCGTAGGCTCATGTGAAATACATGGAATCTTTGGAGAGTACGTGACCTATGTGCTATTTGTCTACATGCTTCGAGGGCACCCCATGCACTAGTGTGCCATGCTACCTAAAAAATATATTCATTATCTCGCTCATCTAGTCGCAGAGATAGACTGTGCTTTCAATCACTTTAACCATGAAGCACTTGATAAAGAAATTCTAAAATTACAAAAAGCAACCAATGAATGTGTTGATTAGTTTTACACACACTTTTGTAATCTTGCATACTGATTTCCCTACGATGAAATTGATTGGGAATTTCTTTATGGAATATTTCAGTATCATCTTTGTGTATTTGAACCCCACTCAGAACACTTCAGTGATGGAGCTGTGCAATCAGAGGTAGGCATAGTTGTTGTCATAAGTGATTATCTACCTTCACCTCTTCAAACAAATCCACCAACGTGGAGTGATTTGGGATATCATGTAAACACATCTATTGAACTATCACATCCTCCCACCCCACCTACTCTTGACATCTGCACAGATTTGGCTTGTGAGCCTATTAGTTGTCACATAGAGTCATTCCCTCAACCTCCGTCCCTGTGTTCCGTTGATCCTCTAGATTGTACTATCTTGTGTTTTCCCACTTCGGACTCCTCACCCGTTGTGAATGAGAATCAAGTTGTCGACAAAGCTGGTGTTATGCAGCCAACCTGCACCATCTTTCATGATGAGTGTGTGTGGGAATATAATGAAGAACCTACGGTGAAGGATGACTCCCTTCTAGCCACACTGTTATACAAAAATATCATCACCTTGATTATTTGCATTCAGTATAGGTCTATCACCACCTATACCAGCCTCCTAAGCAAGTCTCAGACCTCAGCTCTTCAAAACAAGCTTTGGAAATGAGAGAAAGACATCAAAAAAGCAATGTAACTCTAGTTCCTCACTTTCTCTCACTTTTTCCTGCGGGCCTGCACCTTTTATCCAGAGTACCTGCGTACTTATATGCTCTGTATATAAAGGGGAGGGTGTGTACACCTGTGAAAGTCAAAAGGCACAATTTTTATCTAAAAAAACTCACTTTGGGTTAATTCTATATGTTTCTAGAAGGAATTTTGACGTGGATTGTTCGCTCCAAAATGGTTCATGCATCCCAAAAGAGAAGGAGCTAGTCCCTTGTTAGGAGGAGCTATCCCTTTGAAGGAGGATTCTATCCCTTTGAAGGAGGACCTAGTAACTGCCCTCCATTGCACTATAAATTGAGGCATTGGGTTAGTGGCTAGGGAGGTTAGAAGCTGAACATTTTTTAGGGTAAATTCTGGTGAAATCAAGACTTCCTATTTGAGCTTAAGAGGAGAGATCACATACCTTTTTGGCTTCATTGGGGAGTGAGTGAAGCTTGTCAAAGTAGAAGAGACTTCTTGTTGGACCCTGGGAGGAGCTTGTACAGTGTCAAGGCAAAGGTTGTAAAGTTCTTCTTCTTTTGAATTAATACGATCAAGCTCATTTTTCTCAACAAGTATCTCATGTTATTTGTTTCATGGATTCCTTGACTTTCATGTTAAATATTTTTTATAATATTGTTTATTCATGTGCTATTTAATCGTTTTCCTTGTTTGTGTTCGCAGGTTTGCGACAAAGGAACTTACCTGGATCAAAGGAGCGAAGGCATCCCCGAACTTGCATTGGACATGACGTAGGCCTTAAATACGCTTGTTTGCCATTATTTATAAAAGCACATTTACAAAAAGATAGTGTCTGGTTGGTTTGCTTGTCATTAGCTCTTCTTTAGATTCTAGGAAGGTCTATCTTGTCCGCAAGATCGACTCATTCCGCGTGACAAAATGGCGACTCCACTCGGGACTTGATTGTTTTCCTTGTTTTTCTTTGACTTGAGAAACTTGCCTTTTTGTTTCTGTTTTTGGCTTGTTGTGTGTGGACTTGGGTAGACTTAGTATATTTAGGTTTGTTTTTTATTTTTCATTACCTTAGTCGAAGTCCGTAGTCTGTGCTTGTATCACAGTGCATACCTGTACACACTTTTACTTTGTGCACAGAGCGTACACACACCTGTGTAAACTCTGAACCTGCGTGCCCTGCTAAAATTTTGAAATTTTTAATTTTACTCTTTAAATTAGTTTTATCTTGATTTTGTAGTTGTTATCCTCTGTCCATACCTGCATATGACTTGTTGAAATCTTTCCTTGGTTTGATTTCATTAGCATTAGGGTTTTAGGTGAAATTCCTAGGAGTTTTGCTTGTTGGGTTTGTTTTTCGATTTGGTTGTGTAGTGGCTCTAAGCTTAGAAGCTGTAGGGACTTCAGATCACCTTAGAGTCTACCAGCCTTCTTATGAGTCTGACCATTTATAAAATCTCCCCTTGTTGAGGAATCTGCTTTGAGTTTTCTCTTTACAAAACTTCAAAAAGCTTGTGATTGAAAGTTTGGATTTTCATTTTAAAAAAGAAAACAAAATTGGTTGTTCTTGACTTATTTGTGATTCTGGACAAATTGGTCCTTGGTTTGCTTATAGCCAAGTAAAACATCCTCGAAAAGAAATTTCGTGAGCTTTTACTTCAAATAGGTTTTCATAGTTTGTAGATCTTAAGTTTGCTTTATTCATAGTTTTCTCAAAGATTTGCTTTAGTTATAATTTTGAATGTTTTATAAAATATAAAAAATCTCTTTTGAAAACAAAAGTTTGTTTTGGTAGCATTTGAGTGTTCGAATGAAAAAGGGAATTCTTGTGAAAATAACTAGTTGTCTCGTTTTGAGTGCATTGCAACAAATACTCTTCTTTTGATTTGTTTGTTAAGAAAGATTTGTGTTTTCAAGTATTTGCATTTTCCAAGTCTTTCCTAGCTAGAACTTCATTGAAGAGAAAATATTGTTTAATCATCTTAAGTGCATTTTTGTAGTGATTTTGAGTCAAGTCTTTACACCACAAGTTTCATCTCCATCACCTCTCGACTTAATCAAAAGCCAATAAAAATCACGCTTAAAATAAAATCAATCTAGCAAATTTTTTGTTTCTATGGCTCTAATAGACCAACATAGCTTAGGCTAGTATCTTGGAGTAGGGAGTAATTAACTCTCCAAGATAGTAAAACAAACAAGTAGTTATATCTTGCGGTAGGAGAGAAATCCAATCTTTGCATCTATGCTCTGGGAAAGCTCCTCTTAAAGGAGAAGCACGAGATCGTGTCTGCACCAGTGTGGGAATCAATCTTTCCTCATTGGGAACGATGCCAGATATTCACGTATTATAAATGGTAAACCTCAGATTAACCATTGTCGAGGAGCCTGGGGTCACTTGTTGGTAAACCTCGGATTATGTCAAGGAGCTTTCAAGGGGATTGAGCTTGCTACTCTGCCCTTGCGTGCGTATCGGATTGTAGACTGTTCCCCCAGGTATATTTGTTTTTGTTGGTAGCCTTAGTGACCATATTCTCTAGGATTCTTCCTAAGGTGATAGTGGCGGGAAGATCCCACTGTACCTGGAGCAAACATCGGTTAGACTCACTTGGATTTTCTGGGGGGTTCTCTTCACTCGAGACGGTTAAGTGGAGAAACTTGTGCCAGTATATTCATTAAGTAGGTTGCCAGGGTAACTGTTCCAACTACTATTTCTGTATCAAACTTTGCGACGTTGGATTTCATCACCAACTAGTGTTTTCGGTCCGGAAAGTTACTGTTTGTGTGCGTTTGATCTCCTAGATTCTTTAGGCGTGTGATTCAATTTGTTTGGTTCTCTAGAGACTTTAGGTGGTTTTCATTGAGATTTTACTTTGTTTGCGTGTGAAGTAGTTAAAAGTCTTTAAAGGTGGCTGAATTACCGAGGCATTCCCGTAGACTTCGGGGCCAATCCCCTGAGTTTGTTAACGTGGCTGAGTTACTGAGGACATCCTGTAGACTTCGGGGTCAACCTCCTGAAGACATACCAAGCCAGCTTGAATGCTTGAAAGTCCTCGTATCTCCTAGTAGCGGTAGAAGTGGGTCACCTGAAGAAGGAGAACCTTCTTTGGTAGTATATTCTGATTCTCAACCGTTAGTAATTTTAGAAGTTACTGCAAGTATTGCATCTACTAGTGATATAGGTGAAGAACCTAAAGTATCTGAACCTGAATCTGAAGTTGCTGCTACTCCCGTATCAGCATTTGTTTCTCCGACTCCTAGTGGTCCTAGTTCTCCTAGGGTAGAAACCGTAATTACCCAAGATCTTCCTGCTGGACTCATAGAAATTGAAGAGCTTGCTATTTCGGACATCAAAGAAAGCTTTCCTTTTCCAAACGATCGACCTATCTTAGAATTTAGGGAGCATGAATCGATTTTTTACAGTCCACCTAGGAGCACTGCTTGGTACCATTCACTGAGCAATCTTTTGGAAAATCCGGGACTAAGTTTTTCACCACCTCGCATTTTTTATCACCCAACACCTAGAGATCATTATCCTGCATTGAATATGTCTAGTCCGTCATCCATGTTTTCTCAATCTCTGGAAGCCTATCTGTACGGAGGTCCTTTTGTTCCCGCTGGGTATCAGTCCATTTTTGGTACTTTTTTGGGAGCATCTCCTCAACCTATCGAACAGAAGTTGTTAACTGGAAGTAGTGGTACTAAACCTTTGAGTGTAGAAGATATTCTAATGATGTCAGGTTCTCAACCTCAAGGTGGCCAGTTACCACCTGGGGGGCAACCTCAAGGTACTCAGTATGTGCCTGGGGCACAACCTCAGGGTACCCAGTATATCCCTGGGGGGCAACCTCAAGGTACTCAGTTTGCACCTGGGGGACAACCTCAAGGACAGTACATACCTACGGGACAGTACGTTCCTCAAGGTCAACCCCAGACTCAATATGTACCCCAAGGTCAACCTCAGTATCAATATGTACCCAAGGTCAACCTCAGTATCAATATGCACCCCAAAATCAACCTCAATATCAGTATGTACCTCAAGGTCAACCCCAGTATCAGTACGTGCCTCAGGGTTATCAACCCCAAGGTCAGTACCCACCTCAAGGTTACCAACCGCCTTCTGGTTCATCATATTATCAACCTTACCCTCAACTCGGTTATGGTTCTCAGTATCCTCAAGGTCCATACCCCGGAACGAATTTGGTGTGGGATCCATCTCAAAATCAGCAGATCTTGCAACCGAATGTGCAGTCGTCATCTCAACTTGGACAACCTTTGGTTTCTGGTCCATCTCAGCAACCCATCCAGTCTACTGTTCAAACTTTTGCACCTTCTGTAGTTTCTCAGTCTGGGCCTAGTACGCCTCGTACTTCGTCTCAAAGGTCTGCTGCAACTACTGCAACATCTTCTCCATCTTCCCCACCTTCTTCTGGAGTATCAGCAGCTCCGGTTTCTACTGTTCCTGTATCTACTCAGACATCTTTACCTCAGTCTGGATCTACGGTCCAGACTTCGGTTCAGATGCCTGTAGGAAGTATAGTTGTCACTTCTCAACCTAAATTTAATCAACCTCCGTACCAAGGAAAGTATCAATACGGTCGTGCTGCATAGCAACCAACCTATCAGTATCAACCATACCCTGGGTATACATATCAACAACCTCAGCAACCCCAGTATGGTCTGGTTAATCCTGGTTTTCCAGGAGGTCAAAATATCCCGAATGTGATTCCCATTCCTAGTTATCCCAGATATCCTCCTCCTGGGGCTGGTCTGTAGACCTCGAATTTTAGGGACCCTAATCGTTAGTTACCATTTATCGCAACTTTGGACTTGCCTGACTTGACGCGCCTTACGAACGATCCAATTAACTATCTTCCGTATTGGCCGACAATGCCGCATAAGTTGCCCAGTGATATTCCTAAATTCGAAGGAAAGCCAGGAGAGGACCCATCGAACCATGTGATGACTTATCACCTCTGGTGTGAATCTAACTCCATTTCAGATGATTCTATTCATTTACGTCTTTTCCAGCGCACTCTAATTGGTCTTGCGGCCAAATGGTATATTGAATTACCGCGAGCCACTTTTTATAATTTTAGTCAGTTAGCTACCTCGTTTTTAACTCATTTTCAGTTGCCAGTCAGATATGACAATGGCACGGAGCTATTAACTTCATTAAAGTAGTCGATGTCCACTTACATTTCAGATCATATCCATGAATGGAGACGTCGACGACGTTTAGTGAAAGTTTATATTCCGGATCAGATCTTAGCTGAATGGTTTGTCAAATCCTTACTACCCAAGATCACTGAAGATGTTGCTAAAGCTGGAGTAGTTACTGAAGAGCAAGTCATTGCTCAAGCACAGTACCTTGACCTAGTTTACACTCAGTCAGGTACGTTACACGAGAAGATCCCCAACCTACCCAATCAAAATCAAATCGTTGCTGCTCCTTCAGGGTCTCATGTCGCTGATGGTATGATTGGCACGGTAAATACCAAAAGTAAGAAGAAGTCTTCTAAGAATTCTTCTCCTATAATAACCTTGCTAGATTCCCCGACAGGAGAGTCTTCCGTGGAACTTTCCACCGATATTCACGTTGTAGAGTCATCTACAGCTAAATCAAAAAACAGGTGGTAAGAAGAAAGGGAAGAAGAAGAATAAAGAGAAAAATTCAAAAGAGAAACCCAAAAAAGTGGAACCCACTGATGAAAAATGCAAACCTCATTATCCGTGTCTCATCTGCGATGAAGACCACTATACGAGAGACTGCCCTCATCAGGGAGAAGTTGCAAAAATTGTCAAAGGTTCCCAAACTCCTGCTGTCTTGAAGGATCCTTTTCTAGCTTAAGTTAGTAAGATAATAGGTTCATCCTCCAGTGCGAATGAAGAACCCATATTGATGATGTCTCATGTAAGGATTGTGACTCGATCGCAAGATTATGGCAGTAAAAGTCCTGTTGATGGTAAAGAACCAGAATCTTCTCATTCAAATCCATCAACCTCATCTCTCGGTTCCGATCCACTACAGATCGAGAAACCTAACGCGGACTTAGTAATCAAACCGCCCACAATGGGTGTACTTCAAAAGTTTGCTTTCAATCCACATGCGAGAGCAGCTCAGAACTACAACATTGTTGAGGATTTAGCTTTTTCACCCTCAGCAATGTCGGCTTTGGAAGTGCTGCAATCATGTCCAGCACAGCGCAAATTACTTTTGTCGGCTATAGGAGCTGTTGACGCTTAGGACCCGAACCTTATAATCTTCGATCTAGAAAATAGTGCACCACGTCTACCTCATCAAATGGCTGTCCAGATTCCAGTGATAGTAAAAAACGAACCTATTCATAGGACTGTGATTGACGAGGAAGCTTCCACGTGCATTATGTCGATACAGTGTTGGAGATCGCTTGGTTCTCCTTCACTAAATCAATCCCCGACGATTCTTAAGGCCTTTGATGGCCGTGGGTTTCATCCTTTCAGCATTTTACATGATCTACCTATAGGGGTTGAAGGTAAAATCGTTAATCTAGATGTGGAGGTGGTTGATGCCCCTCTAGATTACAACCTTCTATTGGGTCATAGTTTGTCTTACGCTATGAAAGCTGTTGTCTCATCGGTCTTTCGGCTTATAAAGTTCCCTCACAATGGAAAGATCATAACTATAGACAAGTTTTCATACTTTTCATCCGACCCAGCCTCTGCTGAGAGCATTCAGCATGTTGTTAAAGTGACGATCCCTTATAAGGATGTTGGTGTAGGGTTAGTTAAAGATTCCAGTTTACTGGGCACGTTTCCTTTCCCTCCTATCAATGCATCATCTTCTACTACAACCATTCATATTATTTCATCAGGAACCATTGTTAATGATGATCCTTGGATCATACCTTCTGAAACTGAGATAGAATCATTTGGTACTCTTATGCCTTTAAGTCCATATGAACTTGCATATCAGACCGTGCAGTCATTTTCCGACCCAACATCAACCCAAATTGACTTAATGAACGAGGTCTATGAAGAGTCATTTTCGACATCAAACTCAGAATTAAGAACGTTTTCCGAACTTGTTCAATCAGAAGAGAAAATTCGTGAAATCCTATGTGTTGATGAGTCACTATGGGAAGATCTACATCACAAATCTTCATTTTTACCCGAGAGCGATCGTTTTGAAAATGACTTTTCATCAATCTTTACAACTGACTATGTTAAGGATGCTCAGAATCCAATGACACATCCTGATTCTGAGTTAAACCTGGGAAATATTTCTGAAACTATTCCCCTTGACATTTTAGTTAAGCCTGGAATTGTTGAACATGTTCATATAGGTGCCTCTTGTACGGAAAATGAAATTAAAACATACAAGGCCCTATTTCGATAATTCCGCGACGTGTTTGCCTGGTCCTATGAGGAAATGCCAGGAATTGACCCAGCAATCGTAGTTCATGAAATTAAAACCTACCCGGATGCTAAACCCGTTCGGCAACGTATGCGTCAGATTCACCCAAGAAAAGCTGCTGCAATTAAAGCAGAAGTTAAAAAATTATTGAAAGTAGGTTTCATTTATCCAATCCCATTAATGGATTGAGTATCGAATATTGTTCCCGTGAACAAAAAGTAGGGGACAATAAGAATATGTATCGACTATAGGGACATTAATGGAGCATGTCCAAAGGACAATTACCCTACTCCCTATATCGATCAAATTATTGATGATTGTGTCGGCAGTGAAATTTTCTCCTTTATGGATGGCTTTTCGGAATACAATCAAATCAATATTCTGCCTACCGATCAACCAAAAACGACATTCATTTGTCCATGGGGGACATTTTCTTACTACAAATTACCTTTTGGCCTGAAGAGCACCGGCGCAACTTTTCAACAGGCCATGTCTTACGCTTTTCATGATATAAAACACATTGTGCAACCCTATCTCGATGACCTGCCTGCTCATTCCTTACATCGAGCTGATCACCTCGTCCATTTATGAGCAATCTTCATGAGGTGTAGGCATTATCGAATTCGGTTGAATCCCCAAAAGTGTGTGTTTTGCATTGAAACGGGTCGGTTGCTGGGGTTTGTTGTTTCAAAAGCCGGCATTCGCATCGATCCTTCGAAAGTCGAAGCTATCATCAAATTGCCTCCTCCTTCGAGTCTTCACCAACTCCAAAGTTTGCAAGGGAAATCAAACTTTTTACTTCGATTTATCCCTAACTACGCCGAGATCACAAAGGGTTTTACCTAATTGTTGAAACAAAATACTTCATTCTTTTGGGATGACATAGCTGAAAAGTCATTTGATGCGTTAAAACATGTGTTGACCCATGCACCGCTGTTGCATCCTCCCAACTACAACCAGGACTACTTCTTGTATCTCGCCGCTTCCTATTCCACTATTGGAATGGTGTTAGTTTAGGAAGATGAATTCAGTATGGAACATGTGATATATTACCTTAGTCGAACGTTAAATCCAACTGAGATAAAATACTCACATGTGGAGAAATTTGCATTGGAAGCTGTTCAAGATGTCCAACGTTTTCGTCATTACATTTTACTACGCAAAACTACGGTCATTTCTGATTGCAACCCTATGATCTATATTTTGACCAAGCAATTACTGGGGGGCAAGTACTCCAAATGGATTGTCATCTTGCAGGAGTTTGACTTGGAATTTGAAAAGTCCAAATCAAAGAAATCTTTAGTTTTTGCGGAATTTATGTGTGAATTCCCGCGTGTTGATACAAAAACTGTGGCGGAGGAGCCCATTGCGGACGAATCCTTGTTTCTAATCAGCACTTTAGATACGTGGTATGGAGATATCATCACTTATCTCCAAACCCAAACCTTTCAGCTAGATCTTTCACGATCAGACCATCGAAAAATCCGATTCCAATCCCAACAATTCAAAATTATTGGAGATACTCTCTATCGTCGTGGGGCGGATTCTATTTTCCGACGTTGTTTGACTCATGAGGAAACCGAAGGGTCTTAAATGACTGTCACTCTGGAGTGTGTGGCGGTCATATGTCTGGGTATGCCACTTCCCAAAAGATATTGCGTGCTGGCTATTTGTGGCCATCATTGTTTAAAGATTGTATTACTGCGGTCCGAAAATGCTAGAATTGACAAATTTTTTATCAAAAGATGCGTGCTCCACTTGCTCCTATTCACCCTATAATTGCCGTTGGTCCTTTTTCCAAATGGGGTATCGATTTTATTACATGTAACCCTCACTCAGCCAGGGGGCATGCGTATATTATCCTTGTGGTATATTATTTTACTAAGTGGGCCGAGGCGATGCCTACATTTGAGGCAGACGGCAAAACAGCTGTAATTTTCGTATTCAATCATATAATTGCTAGGTTTGGTGTTCCACAAGCGATTATCACTGACCATGGGCATCATTTTCGAAACGTTATGATGACAGAACTTACAAACCAACTTGGCTTGCGTCACGATAGTTCAACTCCTTATTATCCACAAGCTAATGGCCTGGTTGAAGCCATCAACAAAGTTTTAGTCATCATGATCCGACGAATCATTGGGATTCATCGGTCGAATTGGCATAACATGTTATTTTCAGCACTACGGGCGTACCGAACCTCAGTCAAAATGTCAACAGGGTTCACTCCTTTCCAACTAGTTTATGGTTTGGAAGCTGTGTTACCTATTGAGTGAGAAATCCCGTCATTACGAATGGCCATCGAATTACTTCCAGCTACTTCCGAAGAGGAAAGACATTTATTATACTTAGCTCAGCTAGATGAGAATCGCAATGCTGCATTAGCGATCGAATCTCATGCCAAACGTATTAAGGCTCAGTATGATCGAAATGTAACCCCTCGAAATTTTTCGGAAGGAGATTTAGCCCTTTTGTACGATCAAGCAAATGATAAATTAGGCGCTGGAAAGTTCGTGCCTATGTGGCATGGTCCTTTTGTTGTCAAGAAAAATCTAGCGAAAGGGGCCTATGAATTGGTAGACTTTGACGGGGTCTCTTTAGGTAAACCCAGAAATGGTCTTTACCTGAAGAGATATTATGCTTAAAGTGAGTGTGGAGATT